>OX381719.1:68392874-68568902 GCA_947462335.1 Harmothoe impar | reverse complement strand
GGGTCCTAGACCTGCGCTGACTGGTAGCCCTTTATACATGGCACGTTGGGTGCTGTACTGCTCCATGTGGAGGCTGAAACATGTCTTATATCAGACTACAACTAAAGCACACAACACTGTAGTATGTATATAGATTTATAAGGCACAGTCCGGGCTACAGTAAGTAGTATATATATGCTGGTGACTTGGTAAGTAGTATATGAGAGTGGCACAGGACGTAGTAAGTAGTATATGGAGGAGGGCGTACTGAGTAGTATACAAGGGTGGCGCTTGTAGCGGGCGAGAGTTGACACATACAAGACATGATTGTTGACTTAGCCTAAATGTAGTTTCACTAAGCAGCATGTTAACATCAAGACAGGCGGGAATTAAAACAGAAATAATAAATGCCTGAATGCGGCGTTGGTTCTGCATCCCGCCGCTACCTCCTGGCGGCGCTGTCAGACACAAAACGGCAACAATTACAAAACGTGACAGGCTGAACTTTGAGACGGTCCCCACATCCAAGATGGCGGACAATGCCCCGGTGGCTGCTGGGTAATACCGCGGTGCGTGCTGGGTAAACAGCCGCCATCTGGGTCCAC
The DNA here is from genome assembly GCA_947462335.1 of Harmothoe impar. Taxonomy (NCBI): domain Eukaryota; kingdom Metazoa; phylum Annelida; class Polychaeta; order Phyllodocida; family Polynoidae; genus Harmothoe; species Harmothoe impar. The sequence continues at coordinate 68,568,318 of OX381719.1, read as the reverse complement.
ACGGCCACGTGACCCACGCATGCGCAGCTACAGCCCTCTGGTGGGCGTGGGACGCTGTTTTAAGGTGTTAGTGTGCAAACAGGCCACTAGGTGGATACATGTTAGACCTATGGAATAATCCCCGCAGTTGCTCCCCTCCATTCACTGCAGATCTCTTAGGGTGCATCATGTAACATTTGTGACAGCTTGTATCAGTGCTTATCTCGCCGGTGCCAGCTTAGTAATGGCAGCGCCCACAGGACAATCAGATTGACCCCTATACCTGGAGGCAGGGAGGCTATAATAATTATCTATAGCCTCCCTGCTGGAGGTGTTTTAACCTGTTTATCCTGTACACTAGCGTTGTATTGAGATGCCGAGAGGCGGTATGGCTGACTGTAAGGTCCTGATACGGCAACAAGTGGACGCTGTGTGAACGCTGTGTGGACGCTGTGTGACGTATATACCCCCACCCCCTACACACACACACACACACACACACACACACACGGCAGCTCAAAGTTTGTAATTATCATAAAAGTGTCTCAGGCCGCCTCCCGGCCTGCCCCGCGCCTCCTTCTCGACATGCACCAGCCCTACTTCCGGGACCACTTCCGCCCGCCGCAATCATCCCGCCGCCCGTGTCTCAGTAAAAACAGCCCCCAAAGTCTCCTCCCGGCCCCACGTCAAATCATCAGGTCGTCACACATTTCCCGCGGGACGGCGCGTTATTAATGACGTTAATGACGTCACGGGACGCGGTGACGTAGGTGGGTTAGTGCGGCGGGCGGCCACCAGATGGGGCGGCACGCGGCGCGGGGCAGGGCGGGAATTAAGTGTTTATTAATTGTGGTCGTAATTGGGGCCCGGCAGGCGACGGGGGGTACAGGGCGGGGGGGGGGGGAGGCAAGGGGGGCAGGGGGGACAGGGTGGTATGCATGAGCAGGAGCTGCTGGAGGTGGTTGTGGGGGGGGGGGGGGGGGGACAGGGAGAGGTGCCGTACGTGAGGGGTGCAGGGTGAGGGGTGTAGAATGGGGCGGGGGGGGGGGGTAGATGAGGTATAAGGCGGGGTGAGGGCGGGACACGAGTCAGTCACCAACAACTCGGCAGACGACATTTAGCCACAACTCACTGAGACACCTAGAGACTTAATACTCACACACTGGGACACCTGGGGACTGGGGCTGGACTCCTAGAGACTATAACTGCGGGGGTATACAGACACGGAGAGACACCTAGGGTGATATACAGGATATTACAAATATACTCACAAAGCTGGTTCCATGTAGACCCACCGCTGGTTCCTCACAGACTTGTTGCCGCTGGTTCCGGCAGGATCTTACCCAGAATGCACTCGGCGGAGCTGCTGAGCGGCCATTTTGACCCGCAGGAGTTCATTGAGTGGTTGGTAGGTGGCGTGCTGTATGTAAGGTGTACAAGGTGGACGCATCATGCACTGACCGGATGCTGCTCTCAGGGTTCAGACATGGTCATGATGCATTCATGCACGCATTGTGAGTAACTCTGCTGCATGAGTGCATCATGACGACCTTGGATGTGTGCATCATGACCCCACAAGGGTAAAGTGCATTAGAGCACTGTTCCGCCTTCAGAGGGCAGCAGCCCCAGCTGTTAGACTTATAGTTGTTGATAAACTGGTTATGTTATGATGTTAAAGGGAATATGGGTTATGTCTGAAACATAATTAACATACAACTCCTACATTAGTCTAACATTGAGTTTGTCTGTGTTTTGGTGTGGAGTGAGAGCGGACCAGAGGGCCGCAGGTAGGGAGGCGGGAGTGCTCTAGGCCGTCCAACAGGTGTGTGTGTGTGTGTGTCTGGGCACTCTGTGCATTTATTTCATACTACATGGAACTATCATATCAAAGATGCTTTTGAGGGGCCTTAGGCCCCCAAATTTTCTCAAACTCCAAATAGACTTATAGTTGGTTTTCCTTAAGTTTAAAGCATTTTGCTATAGGTCGACTTTTCCCCTAATAGTCCAGTTCGACCTACAGGTGAGGTCGAGTTATAAGCGAGGTTTCACGATACTCTGTATTAAATTAAACATTTTCTGTGTAGAATAACATTTACTACTAGCATATTAACTTACCATTGCCGGTTGTTGTTGCAGACTACGTTCAACACGTCGAGCCCCACCCACCTGGACCGCTTCCACTCAGCCGCTAGTTTTGACGTCAACGTGTGTTCTCCGGGCTCCATGGCGACGGACGTCAACACGTACCAGACCTCGTACCAGGTCACCCCCGTCCACTCGTTCGCCGAGTCGACCTTCTCGGGCAGCGAGACGTCCATCGACACGTTCGGTGGGGGCAGTAACCGGGAGGGGGCGGGCAGCGGGGGCGGCCAGGGGGGGTCCTTTGAGAACCTGACCTCCATGGCTGCCAGTTACACGGAGATGGCGTCCTCCCTGCCGTCCTTCCCGGAGACGTACAACATCCACGGTAGTTACGCCTACATGGGGCGGGAGGACACCAAGCCCGACTTCAGCTCCACCTTTGGGGCCGGGCGGGACTCGTTCAGCGCCCCGGGGGGCGGGCGGGACTCGGGGAGCCCCGGGTCTGAGAACAAGTACTCGGCCACCATGCACTACCAGAGCCACCAGTACGAGGGCTTCCCGGGGGAGGAGTCTTACATCAAACAGCAGCCCTTCAGTCCTGTAGACTCACACCCAGACTTCTACCAGAAGGGAACACCCGCTCCCTTCACCGGCGCCACCTTCCCCGGATCCAATATGGCCGCCGCATCCAATATGGCCGCCGCCTACCAGGACCAGAAGGAGGTTGTGTACCAGGGGTACCCTCCACCCGGGGGCGCCACCAACCAGCAGCTGTTCCCCGGTGAGCGGGGTCAGTACCAGGCCTACCAGCCGGGGTATTACGAGAACCAGCGCCTCGCGGGCGACGCCGGCTTTGGGTACGGCCACCCCGCAGGGCTCTACCCCGCCGACCTGGGCGTCCAGATGGGGCTCGGACCCTACCAGCGGAGGCCGAGCATGAGCATGGGCAGCCCCGAGACGAGGTAAGTAACGTTAGTGTATTATAGTGTTATATCTATAATAGCAGTACTATAGTGGTATAGGACCCTACAAGCAGAGATGAGATAAGTAACCTGACTAACACTAGACTAACACAAGTATGGGCAGACTGAGACGAGGTAAGGACCCTGGTATAGTGGTTTGATATATGTAGCCTCACTAACAGTACTATAGTGGTACATGACCCTATTATCTCAATGAGAGAGGAGTAACCTAACATCATGATGGTGGTGTGATTGTAAATGCAATAAGAAGCCAAATTTATATCATTATATCAAAGGTAAGGGTAAGTAGGACTTGTATGGATATAGCCTATAAACACCCTTCTGACACCACTGATATCAATATAACTTGACCCCCAACTACCCCTTCTGACACCACTGATATCAATATAACTTAACTCCAATTACCCCTTCTGACACCACTAAAGCCTGATCCTGACCAGCTTCCCCTATACTACTTACATTGTGCCCCTGGTATCAATCTTCCCCCTTTACTACTTAGAGTTCCGGATGGCCAGCACTATTCAGATATCCCTGTTGTAACTTTACATCATGCACACATCTAAATGTACATACAGCTTGTAATAACCAAATACTCCTTGACACATACAACATACTGTCACTGTTTGTGTTGCAGTATGGACATGTCTAAGTACGGTATGCAGACGTCGACGACGCCGCCCACGCCGCCTGGTGGGCACGGTAAGAACGAGGGGAGCAGCTCGGTGCCGCAGAAGGAGTGCATGCTGTGTGCGGTGTGCGGGGACAACGCGGCCTGCCAGCACTACGGGGTGCGCACCTGCGAGGGCTGCAAGGGGTTCTTCAAGGTACTGCTACACTAAATACACATTATATAGAGTTATATAACTATTATATCTATACAATATATAGTTATATCTATCATAACCTGTGAGAGCTGCAAGGGGTTCTTTAAGGTAGGACACTAAATATACATTATATAGAGTTATATGATAACCTGTGAGGGCTGCAAGGGGTTCTTTAAGGTATGACAACACTAAATATACACTATATAGAGTTATATAACTGTATTATATCTATACATTATATCATATCAAGGTATGACAACACTAAATATACACTATATATATTTAGTTATATCATAACCTGCGAGGGCTGCAAGGGGTTCTTCAAGGTACGACAACACTAAATATACATTATATAGAGTTATATAACTGTATTATATCTATACATTATGTAGTTATATCTATCATAACCTGTGAGGGCTGCAAGGGGTTCTTTAAGGTAGGACAACACTATATAGAGTTATATCATAGTTATATGATAACCTGTGAGGGCTGCAAAGGGTTCTTTACGGTACGGCTACACTAAATATACATTATATAGAGTTATATAACTGTATTATATCTATACATTATATAGTTATCTCTATCATAACCTGTGAGGGCTGCAAGGGGTTCTTCAAGGTAGGACAGCACTAAATATACATTATATAGAATTATATGACTGTATTATATCTATGCATTATATATGATAACCTGTGAGGGCTGCAAGGGGTTCTTTAAGGTATGACAACACTAAATATACATTATATATGAGTTATATGACTGTATTATATCTATACATTGTATAGTTATATCTTTCATAACCTGTGAGGGCTGCAAGGGGTTCTTTAAAGAGATATTCAGTTATATATATACATTATCAAGGGGGTCTTTAAGGTAGGACAACACAAGATGGACATCAATATTCAATTTCTGATATTGATATCTAAATAGAGTAATACAACTTGTCTATGACCTTTATACCAGTGTTCTGTGTATGTCATGCATATACCTCGTGTTCGTCACCAGAGTACAGCTGATTCCCATAATGTCCTGCCTCTTGTACACGTCACAGGGGGTGGTGCACAAGTCTGCTGTCAATGTGTTATCATGTCCCCACCTACTTTAACTATTCCATCCCTTGTCCCTCTAACAGAGAACGGTACAGAAGTCTTCCAAGTACGTGTGTCTAGCAGACAAGAACTGTCCTGTCGACAAGCGGCGCCGGAACCGGTGTCAGTTTTGCCGCTTCCAGAAGTGCCTCGTGGTCGGCATGGTCAAGGAAGGTGCGTACAGCTTCATATCTAGACGTTTACACCCCCGGAGGGGCACTTCATATATTTTGTATACACAGGTGTGCGGCTGGGAAGGGCACTTTTTGAGCAAAATCCCCCTCACCAAGGGTCTGCTTTTCACCAAAATCCCCCTCACCAAGGGTCTGCTTTTCACCAAAATCCCCCTCACCAAGGGTCAATTTTCACCAAAATCCCCTCACCAAGGGTCACTTTTCGGGGATTTCAACAATATCCCAGCAAAAAGGGTCACATTTTGCCAAAATTCTTTGCAGCAAGGGTCACTTTTGACCAAAACTCTTACGCCAATGCCGACTCCTCAGGGCAAATTGCTAAAACCTAGGCACCTTTGTCCAAAATCCCCCTCGGCAAGGGTCACTTCTGACCAAAATCCCCCTCACCAAGGGTAAGGGTTGTCAAAGGGCCAGCCGCACACCCGTATCAAAAAAAAATTGAGTACCCCCCCCCCCGGGTTTACACCACAGTTGGCTGAGAGAACAAAAGAAATGGCCTGACTGTATTTTGTATATATGGCTAATTGTGGATGCGGTCCACTGAGCACACTCTCCTACTGTGGGTGTAAGTTAGATATGATATGCGTGACTTGCTGTATGAGTGTTATAAGCCTGGGACAATGGTAATTATCCATGGCTGACACCTTGGATAATTACCCTGTCCTCGGCTTATATCACTCATACAGCAAGTCACTTGTATCATATCTACCATTTACAAACACACAACCTATCACCCTGACATGTCACGACAAAGCAGGTCAGGAGTCCTATATGTGGTACCCAGCAAACATGGGCGAGCTTGGGCCAGCCGTGGACATACCCACGGCTGGCCCAAGCTCGGTTTTCGGCCTAATGCTTAGAGTCCATCCAGGTTATAATACATATGACTTCCGACCTATTTTGTGAAACCAGCTCCCGTGTGATGCACTAGATGTATAACTGTAATTGTGTAAAGAATAGAACCGTTATGTGGGTGGGTGTAGCCATTCTCGGGAGCAGATCGTACGTCACACAGTACAGCGTGGCCCTTATCAGGCTTATCTCCCAAAAGATAACACCTCCCCAAAGGGGTCTAGATACATAGGCAATGTACTAGAAAAAGGTGTTAGAATCCTTATCGCAAGAGATCTAGTTAACCTACAACAAAATGCATTGCAAAATGTGAAAGATATTCAAAATATCCTTTATAATTGAGATGCACTATGTGTTCTAGTACCAACATTTGAAGAGGAAATTGTAAAAAGGTGACCTTTTCTAGTACATTGCCTACGTAGCTAGACCCTTTGCCTGGCCTTAGTAACGAGGCCTCCTGCTCCCAAGAATGGTCAGATGACGTGATACGAGGCCATATAGCCTGATCTATAGCCCCAGTTCTAAAGTCAGTACATTTGCAGTCAGCTACATGTATGGTCAGGTGTATGTTATCTTACTTATACAATCATGTCTAGTTAGAACAGTGTTATATAACAGGTGCTACAGCGCGGCTAGACTCACCGGGGCTCCTCACTGAATGCTATAGTCTAGTATTGTCCCTGGTTTACATAAACCATGTAGCTGTATGTAGCTTTGTGTCATCTACATGTAGTACATGTGTCTGTGCCAAACCTTCCTGAAACCTTTCTACTCAGGGAGTGGTCATTATTTAACAGCGGGGGGGGGGCATCTCTCAAATCTCCCCCCCCCCTCCCCCTGGGAGCGTTTTGACAATTTCCCCACCATGTTTGAATTATGGTAGCGTTGTTGAAAAAACTCTTAACCCCCCCCCCCTCTTGTTAATTAATGACCACTCGGTGATGTGAACCGTACTGTATTAATTGCCTCACCTACTCACGGCGTACCAAACTCACTCACTCACCCACTCATTCACTCACTCAGTCACTCACTCACTCACTCACTAACTCACGGTGTATCTACCTCTATATGGGCTGCCCCCGCCCCCTTCATCTACCGTTTTACATTACACCTAGAGCCGTGTTGTACATAGCAACAAGTGGGTTGTGGTGCTGGGGTGTGTGTGTGTGAGGAGGGGGGGGGGGAGGACACTGATTGCCCAATTAGTCCCCATAAAGAACACATTACACCCTCTATCACTAACCCCCACCCCCTCACCCCCCCCCCCACCATACACCCCTCCCACAGTCACACACCCCTCTCACACACACCTCACACACACCTGTTCACTGTGGTGACAGTTATCAGCGTGACTCAGCATTTATGCCGCTCTATGAGCGATAATACGTGCACCAGTTGGGTGTCGTCTGCCGTCCTTTAAAGTGCCTATTATCGCCCTCCGTCAGTTTACAAAACTGTAATTAGTGGTCACTGATAATGGCCGCCAGTCACGTGACTGTAAACACACCCACGTGACCATGACGTGACAAGATGGCCGCCGCTGGTCACGTGACCATGACGTGACAAGATGGCGGCCATTGGTCACGTGACGTCCACCTGTCGTCTGCTGGTGTAGCTTTACGGCAATTGGCGGCAAACTGGTGTTGAGGCTGCGGTCGGTTCTGTACTAGACTCAGAGGCTTTGTCTGCACTTCAGTCTATGGTCAGGGGGATATCAAACAGACGTTAAAGGGTTATTATGCCTGGTATCCAGTTTGGACACTCTAAAACGGGCTCAAACTGCATAAGACATGGCTACGGCACAAGGTGAAGCCGAGTGTCCCTGTGCTTGTTTAGTCAGCCCTAAACATGAAGCAAAGAGACAGAATCTAACTAAACTAACTCAAAGGTAAAACCCATGAGCAAAAGCCTCTCAGAACTAAGATCTATAAAATATTCAGTTGAAAAAATGATATTTTTCAAAATCAGACCTACCAACTCTAAAATTTCGTATCATACTGCCTGAAACACACTGGTCTACTCGGCATGAGATAATTCCGTTTAAGGCAGAGACTGCCTTGGTGCAGCTACCCTGACTATCTGGGGAGAGTGTATACACCCGGTTCTTCTGCGGTTGCTCCTACATCATTGTCCTGCACTCACTGCGACTCACTGACACCTTCAGCATGCGTTAACTCACCTTCCTTTAATACCCCCACACTGTACCACACAGCATACTGACCTTCACACATCATATCTCACACCTCATATAATGACATGTGGGACCCCTCATGTCTCATTACCACACACACCACACTGACCTCATATAATGACATGTGGGACGCCTCATGTCTCAGTACCACACACAGCACACTGACCTCATATAATGACATGTCCTCCCCGGCATGTCTCAGCACCACACACACCATACTGACCTCATATAATGACATGTCCTCCCCGGCATGTCTCAGTACCACACACAGCACACTGACCTCATATAATGACATGTCCTCCCCGGCATGTCTCAGCACTACACACACCACACTGACCTCATATAATGACATGTGGGACGCCTCATGTCTCAGTACCACACACACCATACTGACCTCATATAATGACATGTGGGACCCCTCATGTCTCAGTACTACACACACCACACTGACCTCATATAATGACATGTGGGACGCCTCATGTCTCAGTACTACACATACAACACTGACCTCATATAATGACATGTGGGACGCCTCATATCTCAGTACTACACACACCACACTGACCTCATATAATGACATGTGGGACCCCTCATGTCTCAGTACCACACACACCACACTGACCTCATATAATGAGACATGTCCTCACCTGACATGTCTCATTATATACAGCCTCCTACAGACTCTCATCACTCCGTTCTTAAACAAGTAATGCCTGTTTTCCTTTCAGGCGTGAGGCGAGGGAGCCTGGAGGGTCGGCGAGGCCGAATGCCGTCCAAGCCGAAATCCTCGGGCGGGCGCTAGAGCTAGTTAACTTAGAAGATGCCCATGGCGCGGTGCCGTAGATTGAGCTAGTGGTGCCGCATATCATCCTCCCTATACAGCAGTACATACAGCCTATAGTTTACCCACAACATGGTGTTTTGTTCTCTGTCCGCCAGTGGTGAGAAGGGACAGCCTGAAGGGTCGTCGCGGCCGCCTCCCGTCCAAACCCAAGTCCCCCCAGGAGTCGCCGCCCTCTCCTCCGGTGTCCCTGATCACCGGCCTGGTCCGTGCGCACTGCGACACGGCCCCCGACATACCCAACCTCGACTACAGCAAGGTACGCTACTTTATTTTTTGGAAATACAAGATCTCCTATGCTTTAGCACTGAAGGGCCGTATTCAATGCCCCCCATTGAATACAATGTGGCTGTATTCCATGGGCTAAGAAAAGTTTGGTTTTCATTCACGAAATGGCTTCAAATAAAAAAATAAACAAAAATGCCAACTACATTGATACCGCTCTGATATATTTCACTCGTGGGGGCTGGGGCGCATCCCACTCAGCCTGCGGCTTTGTGGGATACTGCCCCAGCCCCCACGAGTGAAATACAACAGAGACGGTATCAATGGGCATTGGCATTTGTCTATTTACTTTATATACAACCATATAACCTTTTATTTCAATGGTTATTTCACTCAGGGAGCCCTGGACCATTCTGCACTAGGTCTGCCGCCAGAGTGCAATACGGCCCAGGGCCCCCTTGTGAAATAACCACTGTCTCGGCCATTTTAGCGTGCAGCTCTATCTATATACATTGCCTATTTAGAACTGTATATGACCATATAAGTCTATATATCCTAAATATAAGCTTAAATATTACCCCACATAGTCATTATTACACACTGTGTGATATTTATCCTGTTTGTCTGTTCCAACTAAGTTAAACCTGTTTCTCAGTTACATCTATTTCTTACTGATCCCGTATGTCTGTCCCTGAGTTACACTCATTTCTGACAGATCCTATTCATATGTCCCTCAGTTACAACTATTTCTGACCGATCCCGTTTGTCTGTCCCTGAGCTACAACTATTTCTGACCAATCCTGTTTGTCTGTCCCTGAGTTACAACTATTTCTGACCGATCCCGTTTGTCCGTCCCTCAGTTACAACTATTTCTCACCGATCCTGTTTGTCTGTCCCTGAGTTACATCTATTTCTCACCAATCTCATTTGTCCGTCCCTCAGTTACATCTATTTCTCACAGATCCCGTTTGTCTGTCCCTCAGTTACAACTATTTCTTACAGATCCTGTTTGTCCGTCCCTCAGTTACAACTATTTCTCACCAATCCCGTTTGTCCGTTCCTCAGTTACATCTATTTCTGACCGATCCCGTTTGTCTGTCCCTCAGTTACATCTATTTCTGACCGATCCCGTTTGTCCGTCCCTCAGTTACAACTATTTCTCACCAATCCCGTTTTTCTGTCCCTGAGTTACATCTATTTCTCACAGATCCCGTTTGTCCGTTTCTCAGTTACAACTATTTCTCACAGATCCCGTTTGTCCGTCCCTCAGTTACATCTATTTCTCCCCAATCCCGTTTGTCTGTCCCTCAGTTACATCTATTTCTGACCGATCCCGATTGTCCGTCCCTCAGTTACAACTATTTCTTACTGATCCCATTTGTCTTTCCCTGAGTTACAACTATTTCTTACTGATCCCATTTGTCTTTCCCTGAGTTACAACTATTTCTGACTGATCCCGTTTGTCCGTTGCTCAGTTCAAGGTTCCCACCCAGGAGCAGGAGGCTGCTGGGGCGTCTCTGGAGGAGCTGAAGGAGTTCTACAGCCTCATTCTGAGTTCTATTGACGTCATCAAGACGTGGGCGGAGAAGGTTCCGGGTTTCTGTGAGCTGCCGCTGGAGGACCAAGAGCTGCTCTTCAACTCTGCCTCCCTCGAGCTCTTCGCTCTGCGTGTCGCCTACAGATCTGTCACCGAGTGAGTAACTTAACCCTAACCCTGACCCTATTCCTAGCCCTAACACTAACCCTAACTCAGCAAGTGAATAACTTTATAAAGTTGTCATTGATGATTACCAGACCTGCAGGGTAAATTGAATTGATTCAAGAATTCAAAAAATTCATTCAGAATACATGGATACAGTTTGGAAAAGTGCTTGATGCAGTTGTCTAATTACTATCTTTTTGCGGATAGAGTAACTTAAACTCACACCGGATATTTGGTCTACACCAGTTTTTGTGGTTAACAGTGAACATCTTCCATGTCTGTGGTCTTGTGTTATCATGTTTTGAGTATGTATATGCATGTTGTGCTACACATATAGCCTGTGCTAACCATGTATATGCATGTTGCAGGGCCCCATGTTACCCTATACTAAGTATGCATTATCCATGTTGCAGGGCCCCTGATGACGACCAGCGGCTGGTGTTCTGTAACGGCCTGGTGCTGCACCGCCGACACTGCTCCCTCATGTTCGGGGAGTGGGCCGACTCCATGGTCGACTTTGGGCGCTCGCTACAGCGTCTGGAACTTGACCTCTCCTCGCTGTCCTGTATGGCGGCCCTCACGCTCATCACACGTAAGTTACTCAACCTTCATAGTGCTATAGTGCATTAGTTAATACTGCAAGCCTAACCTGCCACCATAGTGCATTAGTTAATACTGCAAACCTAACCTGCCACCATAGTACATTAGTTAATACTGCAAACCTAACCTGCCACCATAGTGCATTAGTTAATACTGCAAACCTAACCTGCCACCATAGTACATTATACTGCAAACCTAACCTGCCACCATAGTACATTAGTTAATACTGCAAACCTAACCTGCCACCATAGTGCATTAGTTAATACTGCAAGCCTAACCTGCCACCATAGTGCATTAGTTAATACTGCAAACCTAACCTGCCACCATAGTACATTAGTTAATACTGCAAACCTAACCTGCCATCATAGTGCATTAGTTAATACTGCAAGCCTAACCTGCCATCATAGTCCAGTCATTTTCAAAACAAATATGGGGTGACCCGCACCAAGAGTTATTTCACCAATACAATTGGAGTGGTGGAATACCCTCAAATGTGCTGAAATGCAAGGTGGTAACCACATGACAAGAAAACCATTTCCTATAACACATATATAATCCATAAATGCTTTTAACCTTTCCTGTCCCTACTAAGTGGAATCCTTAGTGATTTGTTGCTAGGATAAGTGGCCCCTTGGCTACAGCCATTGATTGTTTATATACTTAGCAGGTTTACAGGGCTCCCAGGACTATTCCAATGATACCTACCCCCACTAGAATAATCCTAAGGAATAAGAAGGCCTAAAGCATGTGTTGCTAAGGTGTTTGATTGCTTAGCAACAGCCATTCTAATTGTTTATGGGCTTAGAACTTATAGAAGCACTGTTGCACTGGGTCCCTAGCTCAATTTAAATGATAATCTTAAGGTTAGGGTGTGTCTGTCTGACCCTGACGTCTGTCTGTTCGTCCTTACTAACGTCTGTCTGTTCGTCCACAGAGCGGCACGGGCTGAAGGAGCCGGGTAAGATGGAGGACCTGCAGATGAAGCTGATCGACGCGCTGCGGGACCACTGTACCTACAACGCACACGCCCAGAAGAAGCCCCACTACTTCTCACGCATCCTCGGCAAGATCCCAGAACTGCGGACGCTGAGTCGCGAGGGGCTGCAGCGCTTCTTCTACCTGAAGCTGGACGACATAGCACCACCCCCACCCATCATAGACAGTTTGTTCCTCACCAGCCAGCTGCCCTTCTGATCAACACGCTGCTGGGGGAAGGGGACGGGACGACATGTTCATCATTATCACTAACTTATCACCACTAGCAACTATACGGACGCATGGAGGCAGGGGCGGACAGTGCTGCATGCTTGGTGACTTGTGCATCAAAGACATTAAAGCAGCCCTCTCACCGACGTCTCTAGTACTACATTAAAGCGGCCCTCTCACCGACGTCTCTAGTACTACATTAAAGCGGCCCTCTCACCGACGTCTCTAGTACTACATTAAAGCGGCCCTCTCACTGACGTCTCTAGTACTACATTAAAGCGGCCCTCTCACCGACGTCTCTAGTACTACATTAAAGCGGCCCTCTCACCGATGTCTCTAGTACTACATTAAAGCGGCCCTCTCACCGACGTCTCTAGTACTACATTAAAGCGGCCCTCTCACCGACGTCTCTAGTACTACATTAAAGCGGCCCTCTCACCGACGTCTCTAGTACAGGCCCCTAAGGAGGACCATGTTGGTGCTGAGAGCGCTACGATTCACCCTAGTAGGTGGCGCCCGTGTGGGTGTATGTTATTACTGTATGTATAGGCTGATTGACCGGCGGGTATCACGGAGGCTGGTACAGGGACTATAGACTACCAGCCCTGGCCTGCACAGGCTGGGGCTGCAAGGGGATAAACCTCTGACAGTATTTAGAGGTTGGCTCTAGTGACCTTGCACTGTAATTATACATCATGTAGCACACAGTTGTTTGTTTATATAATGAAGATGTTGATATGGACCTTCGTGAATGTTCTTGCCATTTGTTTCTTGTTGCTGTCACACAGTGTGTGCGTCGGGGAGCTCTTCACGTGTACATAATCACAGAGCACTCCGGCCGCGTGGCAGGCCGTGTCTGACTGAGGGTGAGGATGCATCACTTATACAGACCGTGTAGTTGTGCTGTGGTTTCAACCAGTCACTCTGACTGTCCACACAGCCCAGCCCTCACTTCTCATTGTTTACGTCGCTCATCTGTGTTACTATGACAACACGCTCTCTGGTGGCCTTCCGTCGTACTCTGATATTGTGGTACATTGCTTTCTGTGACCTTCAAGGAAATATGAAAATGAAAAAAAAAGTTTTAACACAGATATTTTTAACAAATATACTACTATATTTCTTACCGGAGTTACTAAACATATCGTGCTTCACTCTACTGTTGGACTGAAGTGTGTCTGATATCAATCACTACAGGGTATATAGGATATACGCGGCATGTAGATGTGTCGTATACAGTGACTGCAGCGCTCCATGCTGGTTACCACATGTAGGTGTTTGTAGTACCGTCATCACCTTGCCGTTCCGTGTTCGGAATCTAACATCTATTCTTGGACATAGAGTGATATGTTTCCTACTATACATAGTATTAAATGGGCTCTCACTTGAAGTTCTAGCTTTTCCATCTAGCGTAGCTTTAATATTGGCATCGCCCGTCAGTGTCACAGTATTCAGAGGAAATAGGCTATTTTACACAGTGCCCATCAAACGGTCAGTTTTCATGACTGTAAAATTAAATATTTGCAAAATGATTGCCCCACAATATGATGTGTGAGGTGTATTCACTTTCTGCAAGATGAATAACCCTGACCTAAGTATTAGTTTTACACAGAAATAGTGTCCCCTGACTGAGTATAAGTATTAATACTACACAGAAATAGTGTCCCCCTAACTGAGTCTAAGTATTGGTATTACACAGAAATAGTGTCCCCCTTAACTGAGTATAAGTATTGATACTACATGAAAAAAGTCTCCCCCTTAACTGAGTCTATTGAAGTATTAATACTATACAGGAATATTGTTCCCCTAACTGAGTCTATTGAATTATTGATACTATACAGGAATACTATCTCCCTAACAAAGTTTGAGTACAGGAATAGTGATACATGAAGTATTAACCCCGTAGAGCTACGAGCAGTATTTAGCGACATTCCAGTCTCTGTGGTTCTGTCTGCCCAGGCTGCACTGGCACTGAGGGCCCTTATAATGGTACAATACAAGGCAGCAAGCTTACAAACAACAACTAACTACTCTATGTACAGTACAGTGTACTAACTACTCTATATACAGCACAATGTACTGCATACTTCATGGTGTTTCACATCTCTAATGCTTATTGATGAGTCAACATGTGCTGCAGCCTGGCGCAGACAGAAGTTACAGTTTTAGGCGGATCTCAGCGCTTACCATACATAACGTAAACATACTGTTAACAACACCCACCTACCGACACATTGTAATCATTGAGTGCTGTAAACGTAGATATTTTCAAATGTATAAATTTGTGCGAATTTGCCAGAAATGGGATTTCGCGTGTATTTAAATTTGCGCATTTTGCAATATGGTAGTAGTATGACTATACAGGATAAATATTCATGGTATACATATTTTTGCGTATTTTCATATACATGAAAATCACGAGAATGTGTACAGAGCGGTTTAATATAGGTTTACAGTACCCAGAATACCTCCTCCTGCTGCAGCAGCACCACAGTATTACTGCACGACTAAACGCTGTAAGACGCATATGTAATGTGTAGCAACACAAGTAACTCGTGTCATAAAGGTCGATCTACGCTAACCTCACCACCACACACAAGTACAATAAACCCAGCCCTATCACCACAAAGACAATACCCATAACCCTTACCCACTACACATACTATACCCATACCCACCACACATACTATACCCTTACTCACCACACATACCTTTACCCCACCACACATACCTTTACCCCACCACACATACAGTAACCTTTACCCCAACACATACAGACCTAATCTATGCTAATTGCCAACACCCAGACATCTCCTCATACCAGGTACCTCAGGTAGCCGAGTGCACCCCCTCTCAGAGTAGCGTCATGGCTCGTGACGTACCTCTCAGGGTAGCGTCATGGCTCGTGACGTATCTCTCAGAGTAGCGTCATCGCTCGTGACGTATCTCTCAGGGTAGCGTCATGGCTCGTGACATCACACCATCTATTTGCTTTAATGACGTCATCAGCTGACGTCACCACCTGCCTCTTGTTCCTCTGACGTCACTTGACCTTAAATACTGACTCCAGTTTCCGGTCGTCTCTGCAAAGTGTTTCGCTGCACTGAACCGCTGCACCAACTATTTGTAAAATGACTCTGTGCAGTGAGAAATGTTTGTAAAATGAATTAATTGAATGTTTATTTTGTTGCTGTTGTTATTGTAACACTGTAAATTGTGCAAAAACAGATCAAAAGGGGATGACAGAAGTGTATTACCTCAATATGTATGACATCATCAAAATGTGGGCACAACGTCACAACTATGTTTATGACGTCATCAAAATATGGGCACAACATCATCACTACGCAATGGTGTGCACGTGTTAAATGTGTGCAAGGAGGTTTCCGTTATCTCTATAAGGATGACAATCCTAAATCAATTATGTGACAGTTTTTCTGAACAGCCAAAAATTATGAAGTTGCTCAAACTGTCAAAAACTGATCCTTGGATAATCCTGCTCCAAACAGCCCTTGTATACATATCTGACAAACAACTAAATCATGAATTTTCTGCATCTATGCTGGTATATGAAGGGTAGAAATGGTATAGACTATATTGTGTACTTATATGTATAAAATGGAAAACTAGATTATTTATTATGTATTTACACCAAGATAGACCTCTATTTTTTACACAGAGTGTATTAGTTATAGGAAGTCAAGTCTTTGAGCACAATCAAAGTGTTAAAGGTTTGCTAGAGCAGGCTGGACTTTGTGGTGACAGCGTAGAGCCCCACACCTTGTATTATATCGTGGACTGATACCCAGGTTTTAACACTCGCCTTGAGCTGAACTAACCATATCATCTACTTACCGACCATGTCGTCTACCGTTTCATGCGTGTCTCAATAGCTGTCGTGATCAATGTCAGGGTGAAACGAGGGGTGAATTTGTTGATGGACAGACTGCCATGTACCATGTGTGGAAACTGTATGAAATATGCTTATTGTACCTAACATTAACAATGACAGTTCCTATATATATATTTTATCTGATCCTTTCATTGTGGAAAGTGATCCTTAGTAGAAATGCATAAATCAAAAATGATTTAATGAAAATCAAAAAAACTGTGAAGAGTACAACTCTGGTACAGTTTCTATGATTAAAGTATACAATGTAAAGTAAAAAATGCAGAATGTAAAGAGTCAAACTCTCCTTGATGCTGCTCACATTAAGAGTGTGCCATATCCATAGTTTGACATCTGTCATGCCATAGCCAAACATCGTCAAGTGTGCCGCTGCCATAATTACACATACTAAGACGTGTGTTGCTGCCATATCTAAACACTGACTTCTATGTCATTGCCATATCTAAACACTGACTTCTATGTCATTGCCATATCCAAACGCTGACTTCTATGTCACTGCCATATTTAAACGCCGACTTCTACGTCATTGCCATATTTAAATGCTGACTTCTATGTCATTGCCATATCTAAACACTGACTTCTATGTCATTGCCATATCTGAACGCTGACTTCTACGTCATTGCCATATTTAAATGCTGACTTCTATGTCATTGCCATATCTAAACACTGACTTCTATGTCATTGCCATATCTGAACGCTGACTTCTACGTCATTGCCATATCTAAACACTGACTTCTATGTCACTGCCATAGCCATACTTCAACAACTATGTCTTGCCATATTCACAAGATGACATCTATGTGATGCCACACTTTGCCCTGGTTATGTCAGGCTGCCATACAATGCAGGTTTCTTGCCAGAGTTTGTTGCTGTTGTATGCACTGTGTGTGAGCCTGTGTTGCTGCTGGGTCGGGACTCGAGCCCACTTTGTGCACTGTATGGTCTGTGTGTGTACATTACCGTGTTGAGTACCGCAGCCTGAACACATGGAGGTTTCTCCCCTGTGTGGCTCATGATGTGTGTCCTCTCCCCCCTCAGTCTGTATGTGTACATTACCATGTTGAGTACCGCAGTGTGAACACATGGAGGTTTCTCCCCTGTGTGGCTCATGATGTGTGTCCTCTCCCCCCTAAGTCTGTGTGTGTACATTACCATGTAGGGAGACTCAGTTGCTGTACATTATTCCCCTGTGGAGGCTGCCCAGTGTGTGTACATTATTATGATTAGGTGTGACTTAGATACACTGTGATAATGGTAAGTGTCTGTAGCAGCCCGTTTCACTCATTATCACCCGGCGGCCTGTGCCGTAAGCGTCAGGCCCCGCACGACGCCTCACTACGTTATTAGGCCTGGCTTCATGTATTGTATATTTTCCTCGCTCTCTCACACACCACCCAATCAGGATGTAGATTTTATTGTGTATTTATGGTTAGCGGAATCATGTTGTATTCTTTTTTTTCCTTTATTTGTTTTTGCATTTGATCATTGTATTGTGACATGCAAAGTGTGCTCTTTTGAGACCTTACAATGATTTATCCACATTTGGGGGGAAACCTAGGACAATTGTAGACTTAGAAACAGTGAGTGTTTGCTTCCAATCTAGCTGTGTTGAGTTACATTGTTTGACAGTTTGCAGCGATATTGAACATTGACGATTGTTTCAGGTGATTAACTGTGTTTACTTATTCATGATTATAACTAGGGAACAAGGCGGGCGGCGCTGCCTGGTGGTGCCCCCTGCAGCCTCACACAGACACTACACGACACGGACACGTGTAACTTAAACTATCATGTATCAGTCTCTGGGTTTTTGTGCTGTTCAGGTGCCACAAGCTGCACCAACAGAATTAGAAATCATCTTTTATTGTCTGCAAATTGATTTGTTGTCAAATTTCTGTCCCGGGTCGAAGCATAGCTTGACCTGAAGGTGAAATACAAGGTCAAAATCAGATTTTGTATAAGATAACAGCCACGAGCAATAAAAGCCCAAAAATTAAATATTACCTGTGTGTTCTTCTTTTCAATCTGTGTTCTGCATGATATGAAGTAAGACACAACGTAAGTGTCTTCTATCCCTAAATAACAAGAGAAAACCTACGAGCTGCGGAGTAGTTTCCAGCCGTAGTCCATGTTTGCTGAGCCCGTACATTGACTAACTACTAGACTCTGAAAGTGGGTAATAACTTCCGATATCAATCACACTTTAAAGTAGGTCGCGTTACATTAAGTAGGTCACATCATTTAAAGTAGGTCACAGTTCTTATTGCACCAAAGTTCATAGTGTGGAGTCTAAAGTAGGGGACTTACTTCTGATAAAAACATGTTATGAGAAGGGAACTGCTTAAAATGACAGACAGGACCATGTCTGTCCTTGTAGGCAGGTCCCTAGTTTTAGCGAGGTTTAGATCACAACGTGTACAGCAATGTGTGCGTTGACCGCAATGATAAAGGATGGGCCAGACGTTGCCGTTCACATTACAAACCTCTCTATTGCCGGCCTTGTCTGTAGCAATGGGAGAACTCCTGATACTTCTGCGGCCATCTTGGATGTTGCTCCATTACACCCTGTTTAGCTGAATCAGCACTTTATTCAAGTCAGCATTAGATATTAAATTTCAACCAAATAAAATAACAGCCCCTACATAAACATGTGTAATAACTTATTGGATTCCTCTCCAATATCAAAATGAACCTCAAAGACTGTTGTATTCTAAATGATGAGCTCCTCACCAGATGGCAGCACCAGCCTCATACATGGATACATGGATACATTCTGAGAGAGAGATTGAGTGCAGAATGTCCTCTCTGTGGGTACAAACCTGTAGCTACATCATCACTCCCCCAACACAACCTTTGTATACACCCAACTCAGCTCCATAAATGTCCCTACATTAGGGAGCTATTTTTAAACATGGTCCTATACATACAGAGAGGTATGTAGCTCAGGTGGTACCATTTCTACTCACAGAAGGACAGGTTCAGGTCCTGTCTGCAGAGGCCCAGATAGCTCACCAAACCAGTGGATCTTGTATTGGGGAGTGGGGGAGGAGGGGGGGGGGGTGGGGGAGGGGAGTGGGGGAGGGGGGAGTGGGGGAGTGGGGGAGGGGGGAGTGGGGGAGGGGGGGCTTATTCAGCCGAATTGCCCAGACAATTCCTGCAGCCAATTCAGGAGATGCTACAGATTATGAGGAAGAATAATCTGGCATTAGTCTATTGGCATTCATTTTTTATTTTGAGATGCATTAACCCACGTACACCCCCACCAAAGTTAGAAAGTTCAATTTTAATTAATATTTCAGTCTCATGGGTATGTTCTGGATACAAAATCACTTTCAGGTGGAATATAAAAATATACTGCACTAACTTGAACTATTTCAAAAGTCTTGAAAAATCCAATATGGCTTCCAGAGGCTAAAAAGCATATTTTTTCATATTTAATATCAGGAAGTCATAATGGTCTAGACTCTTATGATTGCACAGCTTCTTCCCAAGCTTGGGAAGAAACAAAACCAACAATAGAAAGTGATAGATACAATATGAATATACTCAGTCTGTGAGTCATCTGGTAAAATATTGAAATATGATTGATATTGTATTTTAGTGGATAAGTAATTTTTAAGGGGAAAATAAAGATGCAGCAAAATGCCTAATCCTTGATGAGATGCAATACATAATATATCAATTTGCAGTAGCAGAAGCCCCTATTGTCCTTGTAGCCCCTCTCACCCTATGCTCCTAAAATGTTTGGTTTTTTTTGGTTTTTTTTAATAAGGACAATTTCAAAGTCTTTCTAAATCTTTCTATGTGGATGAACTACTTATTTACACACTTGAACTGAACTTAAATTTCTTTTGGGGGCCCTCCTCAAATACGGAATAATCCCATCCCTGCGGCAGTGTGTCATTTAGCACAATGTAGGAAATGTCAACAACATGGCTTTTATTCTTTTCTCATGTATCAAGTATTAAGAGGAGCACAGGATATGGGTTTTCCATCCAGATCCTTACCTATAACCTATAATTATAGGTTGGTGCTTGGTTATGGCTACTTTACAGTTAAGTGTGGGACAGGGACTGCCCCTAGTAGAATATAGTCTCCAGGGCTTCTAGGTTAGAGAAGGCCAATTGTAGCATGCACTCCATATTTGATATTGCAATATTAACCACTGATGGGCATTATGTACCTGTTCTGCCCAACTGGTGAACGACGGAAACTAGCGTTTCTTTACCCAAGATGCAGTCTGTACCAATTTAATATTGCAGATGCTGATATTTTGTAGCCTGGGATCTACTTGAGCTAAATTGACTGCTTCAAACAGATAGACGCTAATGAGGTTAGATTGGGAACTTGTAGTCTAGTAAATTAATGGAAATTTACTTTATTTCTGGATAAAGGTACCAAGGTTGGTTTATAGGTAGGTAAATATGTGTTATTTGATAATTTTCCTAGCTCCAAAAGAAAAGTATCCTGGGACACCATTTTTAGGTCATTTTCCTAAAAAAATTTGACAGTTGACAATAACAATTTTAGTTGATAGATTGTAGCCAAATTCAGTTAGCTTGGGAACTTGATATGGAACTTCATGATGGTGTAAACAAGTTCATGGTATTAACAATAGGGGGCTCTGGAGTTTGAGTTGTCCACCCTCCAGTCTCCTAGTTCCAGTCCATGCGATAAAAAACATGCGATAAAAAATTCCCAGCCGGGTATTGAAGGAATTGGAAAACCTTTTATACACTATATAAAAAAATTAAACTGGTTTTTGTTCACAGAAATCTGTAATGCCGGTTCCTAACATGAATGAACCTCAATAATTGACCATATGTGCAGAGTTCTTCTTTCCCTAATAATGTACTCAATGACCCCGGAATTCCTTATCTGAGGCCTGCTCCCATGGGCAAACATGGCAACCTCCAGCCAGTCTGCCATGCCATTGTTATTTGGCAATTAGGGGGATGACTAGCCCTATGTGCCTTGAATGAATAGCCTTGTCATTTTAGTCCCAAAATGTGTCAAAGAAAATGATTTCACCTGATGTGATTTTAGAACAGAATATTTTATTGTTGATAACAATGTTACATATTGGTGGCTATTGGCTACTAGGCAACCACGCGGTGGCGCCACCCCACGGGGGTTTTAGGATAGTAGGCTTTCCCGCCCAATAGACATATAACCGGTACCTATATGATACGAAAAGTTCTGTAACCTTTGAAATAGCTCTGAATGTCACAACAATGTTTAACTGATTTGATATAATTGAAGGCCAGATATCAGTTACATTCTCCAAGAGAATCCAGGCCTGGTACAGAATCCCACCAATACTATCTGTATTGGCTAGCTTGTGCTGGTTATCTAATAACCTTATTTTATCACATATACATGTAGGTTACAAAGCAGTCAATATAAATACTGGGTTATCACATTATGCAGGGACTTGAAGATGTACAAGAACATTATTTGCATTGAATCATGGTAGTGGTCAATGATTGCCTAATTTAGATATAAGGGGTATCACTTTTCTGGTGAAATTTTCTCAGATACAGACAAATGAAAAGCATTATACATCATGAAATTCTTTTGAATAAAGGATATGTTTCTCATGTTTGGTGCTAGCCGGGATTATCAGGGTGAGTTTTGTAACAGACAGCTATCAGTACTGTGTGTCAACCGAAAACTTGTTACAGAGATGTGAGAATGCCTGGATTTTCTCTGCAAACATTTAGTTTTTGCTTAGCTATCTCAGAGGCTATATAACTGCAGCTTTGACCCCCAAATCTGGTGAATGAAGGACACAGAAAACTCTACAGATCCTCCATGCAGGCTGCAGGCCCAGACCTCTACCTTCAGGCAGTATTCCACTAACAGAACCTCAGATTATTCCATTGGTCCAACAAGATTCTCCCATGAGTTTAACATTATGAAGTTTTATGGGATGACAGAATCCTGGCTGACCAATGTGAGTGGAATAATCCCTTATGTCCAAAAATTAATGTCACCTGAATACAAGTTAGGGATGTCGTTGTTACTCCCATAATCGATACATCGACATATCTGGAACTCCGTTTATTGCATCGACGAAAGCATTAGATCGATACACTATTTGTATCACTAGTAGACCCATAATTTACCTTTCAAAAACTGCAAAAGATGTGTAAATAAACCATCTAGAACTTACTTTTTACTCAGTTTGAAAATGATAATCGTTACGGCCCTATAATATTGAGGAAAAGGGACCTCAAATTATGCCCAAAATGCTACCAACTGTTCATCTTTATAGACTCAAGTATGAGGAAAAGAAGAAACAGATGAAAATACCTTTGTTTAAAGCAGCTATAATCTGTGTTTGCAAGATTGAAATAAAGCGATGTAATAAAAAAATCAAGATAAAAAAATGGTAATCGAAATCGAAATAAATTAGATGTCAATGACATTCCTAATACAGTTGGACTAATTAATCCATTACTAAGAGGAGTTTTACAGCCCCATATATGTATGGCTCATGACAGGTAGAGCAGCCTTGTCCCCCAATACTGGGGAGTCACTCACACAAAGCGCCCGGCTACTCTGGTGTTTGAGGGCCATCGAAAACTCCTCCTACAGCCGCTGCAGTCTGCAGGTTCAGGCCTCTGCCTCACGACAAACAAGAACAGCTTGTTTCAGGTCACCGGCATCTCCTCATCAAAACCTAGTCAGACTAATAAATTATCAAGAAGTATTCTACAGCCCTATATTTGTCCCACAGTTTTGTCCTATAGTTTCTATGCAGTCTGCCCTGGCTACCTGAGACATAGCACCTATTGGGGGAACATTTGAGCGCCTTGAGCTTGCAGACGCTGGTCGCGGGGTTGGCCGGTGATGCTGGCCTCGGTGAGGTCTGCAAGCTGCACGTACTGCTTCAGCTTGGTGGGGAGGGGCAGGCAGGGCAGCTTCTTGGGCACGTCTCGTCCCATCCTCCCGCGTATAACGAGCCGGCTGAGGTGACTGAGGGGGGCCGGGTTACTCAGGAACTCCCTCAGCCATGACACATGCTCAATCCTCCCCTCCACCCACAGCTCCTCCGGGGTGTGGTTCAGCCAATCAAACAGAGCCTTACAGGAGAATCCACCAATCACAAGAGCTCTTACAATGTGGACATGTCGCTTGTCCATGGCTAATGATACCGGGTCGACTATTGGGGTGCTGGGGTCGCGAAACACGTCGTGTGGGGGTCGTACAGGACAGTTGTACTGAACGAGGTAGATGACGGCAGCCAGGTTGTCGTTGTTTACAGCGTAGCACAGAGCCGACTTGCCGGTCTGGTCGGTGGTGGTGGGGTCTCCCCGGGCCCTCACTAAGACGTCCAGGCAGGGCACACTGCCCCGTATAGCGGCACAGTGCACGGGGGTCCTCCCGGAGTAGTTCCCGCAGTTAGACTCGGCGCCTGCCTCCAGCAGGGCCCTCACCCCCTGCAGGCTGCCCTCGTGTGCCGCGTAGTGCAGGGCCTGGCTGCCCGCCTGGTCGGGGGCCGTCACGTCTGCCCCGGCCGTGATGAGCGGCTCCAGGTGGAGCCCCCTGGCGGCGGCGTAGTGCAGCGCGCGGCGCCCCTCGCTGCAGCTCAGGTTGACGTCAGCACCGGCCTCCAGCAGCAGCTGGATGACCTGGGTGTGGGGGGCGTGGCCGGCGGCCAGCACCAGCGGGGTGCGCCAGTTAGCGTCCTGCGCGTCCAGCCGCGCCCCGTGCAGCAGCAGGTCCCGCACACAGTCGGCGTACCCCCACTTAGCGGCCGCGTGCAGCGCCGTCACACGCAGCTCCGAGCTCCGCTTCACGTCACACCCGGCCCCGGTCAGGAGCCGCACCACCGCCGCGCTGCCCGTCTCACACGCGTGGATCAGCGGCGTGTTGCCGTGCGCGTCGCTCACGTCCAGGTTGGCACCGGCGCTCAGCAGGATCTCGGTGCACTCCACGAACCCGGCGTTAACGGCGTGCAGCAGCGCCAGGTCCAGCTCCCGGTCGTGGGACTTGAACCCCGCGTGCAGCTTCACCAACAGCCGCAGCATGAGGTGCTTGTTGTTACGGACCGCCTCCAGGATGCTGCAACACAAATGGGGGATTAGTGTGTGTGTGTGTGTGTGTGTGTGTATGTGTGTGTGTGTATGTGTGTGTGTATATGTGTGTATGCGGGTGTGTATGTGCGTGTGTGTTTCTACCGATAACTGGGGACTCGAATCAGAAAAATCACCTTAGAACCGGGGACTTGAGACTTAACTGGGGACTTGACCGAGTCCCCACTTAATTGAGACCTGTTTTGGGCAGGAAATAGCTTTCTGATACCTAAAAATTGGTTTCAGCAAATGTCCCCAGATGCAATGAAAAATCCACCACTTTTCATACTCAGACACTGCCATACACCAAAGTATGCTGAGTACCCAGTTCAAGGTGGAATTCCCAATAGGAAATGACCTTGGAACCGGGGACTTGAAATTTAACTGGGGATTTCAGTCCCCACTTGATTGAGACATCACACACTGCCCAGTTCCAGGTCGAATTCCAGATGCTATGCCAGACATAAAAATATCCAATATGGCCGCTCACGCGAGTGATATTATGTTTTTAGAAGTCAAGACAATGCAATCAGTAGTGTTGCAGAGCTCCCTAACCCATCCCATGGCATGGTCCCCAGTTGCCAGCACATATCCTCCCTAGTAGCAAACACACTGTGGCCCTGGACGGGGCCAGACTGTGTTTGCAAGTCTGGCCCGGAGTGGGCTAACCGACGGGCTCCCGTCGGTTTAGGGCACTGGGCTTTGGTCTGGCCCCGTGCGGGCTTCCCATGTTGGGCGCAGATCGGGTTTTGGACGGGAAGCCCACTTTGGGCTCAGATCAGTTTTTGGACGAGCTTCCCACTTTGGGCTCAGATTGGTTTTTGGACGGGCTGAAAGTGGGTTCAGATCGGTTTTTGGACGGGTTGAAAGCGGGCTTAGATCGGTTTTTGGACGGGTTGAAAGCGGGCTAAGATCGGATAATTATGGGTTTTTAGAATCTATTCAATCATTCTCCAATGATTTCTTGTATTTGTTGAACCAGATATCCTAGGTCCTGCTAATCAACCCAAGGCATAATCATACTCTTCCTACCCAATAATGGAAGTATCAAGCAGGCCTATTATCATCAGGTTTGAGCCACATGCAGCATAGACAAGTGTCTATGGTGCACATTGGTCTTCAAAGCCATAGTTCATACCTACATGGGGCACATGAGTCTTGTATTAAGATTGTAATGCCACAGAAATAGTGTTTACACTGGATAGCTGCTTAGAGAACCTCCTTTTCATCATTCAAATATATATTCTATCTTATTTCCAAACTGTGAGAACATCTATTTATTGTTTCCTATTCTACATCACTTTAACATTTTATTGTATGATCATATAATGTCAATTTCATCTGGCTTTGTTGGAAAACTCTAGATATTGTATAGTAGTGACATCTGGTGTCAATCATCAGAACTATTAGACCAGTTGCCTTGTCCAAACCCAACCTCAGCCCTCATCGGCCCGGAGTGGGCTAACCGACGGGCGCCCATTGGTTTAGGGCGCTGGGTTTTGGTGTGGCCCCAAGTGGGCTGCCCGAATTGGGCTCAGAACGGGTTTTGGACGGGTTTCCTGTCATCTGGCCAACATGAACCCAAAGCGGGTAGCCCTCTTTGAAACTGATCTGAGCCCAAATCGGGCAGCCCGCTTTGAAACTGATCTGAGCCCAAAATGGGCAGCCCGATCGGGGCCACACTTCAGCCCAGCCATCTGCCCAACATGAAACCCAGCTCAGTTTTGCCCGACTTCAAACAGCCAATCCGAGCTAAAACCAAATTGGCCCCGTGCGGGCTTGCTACTAGGGCTGAGTCCCCAGTTCCCGGCGAAAACACGTAATAGTGTGTGTGTGTGGGGGGGGAGGAGACTTCAGTAAGCCTCCCTGATGCTGCAACACACATGGAGGATTAGTATGTGTGTGTGTATGTGTGTGTGTGTGTGTGTGTGTGTGTGTGTGTGTGTGTGTATATGTCTGTATACAGATGTGTGTATGGATATGTATGCATATGATACAGATTCATGTGTATGTAGATATATGCATATGTGTTGTTCCATACTGTTTCACGGATGAAATTAATAATAATCTTATAGCACTGGAAGCTTGTATACATGATATACCTGTGTACTAAACTGCCTGTATTCTGTGTTTATATGTATGTAGGATGAAGTATGGTCACATAAATTATCACTGGGAATTTTCAGCTTGAATACAATCAAGTAATCCACATTAATTTTTTGTCATATATAGATACTACTAATCCACTGTTGAGTTAACTCTGAGCTCCTACCACTGCTACTATTGGATATCTACACAAGCTGCCTCACCTTGTCATTTTGAGTCCAACTTGTTGAGTTTCTTTTTCAATCAGGGACTGGAAAACATTATAAGAAACTTACAAATATGTAGCAATATTATACGAGGTATGTATGAGGTATATACGTTTTATGAGATCAAACTACCAGAGAACATTTTTTCGAGCACTACCCATATCATTCATTGTTCAGCAATATCATCGAGTTGAGATCTGCTACATAAAGTCAAACCCTTGCCATATAGCTACACTTTTACCCATTTGGAATCCTTTGATATTGAGCATCATTTTGAGTGTACATCATTGTATGTCAGTTGTCTCACCATGACGCCCACTGCCCATGCGGAGGCGCATGCGACAGCGAGTCCGGCGGCCGAGGTGACGGCGACAGCGATCTCCATGTCCACGGCCGGGCAGGTCAGGTAGAACACAGCACAGGACGCCACAACAATGGCCGCCATCGAGACGCTCGCTGACACAGCCACTCGGAGCTCCAGCAGGGAGGCCGGGATAGCCATACCTGCACTGCCCGCCGCCACCAGGACACTCAGTGTCACCGTGCCACCTACAACATAAACCTGTACTGTAGCCACCTAGTGGGGTACAGCAGAACTACAACCTGTACTATAGCGACCTGTGGGGGAACAGCAGAACTACAATATAAACCTGTACTGTAGCCACCTGTGGGGGAACAGCAGAACTACAATATAAACCTGTACTGTAGCCACCTGTGGGGGAACAGCAGAACTACAATATAAACCTGTACTATAGCCACCTGTGGGGGAACAGCAGAACTACAATATAAACCTGTACTGTAGCCACCTAGTGGGGAACAGCAGAACTACAATATAAACCTGTTCTGTAGCCACCTGTGGGGGAACAGCAGAACTACAATATAAACCTGTACTGTAGCCACCTGGTGGGGAACAGCAGAACTACAATATAAACCTGTTCTGTAGCCACCTGTGGGGGAACAGCAGAACTACAGTAAAACTTCGTTATAAGGAGCACCTTGGGACCAGTACAATTTACTCTTTATAAGCAAGGTCTCCTTATAAGCAAGGTCAGCATTATTATGGTCAAGATAACAGTACACTCCATTACAGGTGTCTATTATACCCTTATAGACTTGATTCAAATACAATTGAGATATTACTTCAAGTCTACAATCCCTCTAGGTCCCTTCCTGGAACTTGATCTCCCTTCTGCCCTAGGGCAGCTACAAAAGTATTCTCCCCCATCTCTAGGCTTGTACGGTGGGCAATTTTAAGCAGTCTGTGACTGTAGCCCTGAGAGATGACTTCCCAGAGTAAGGTTTGCACATGTAAAATAAGAAAATGAGCCAAAATTACCTCCTTATATCAGAGGTTCAGGTAAAAATACCTCCTTCTAACAGAGTTTTCTTACTGTAGAAATGTATAGGGGAAAATCGGAACCACACAAATCTGCTCCTTATAAGCAAGGTCTCCTTATATCAGAGTTCCTTATAGCGAGGTTTCACTGTACAATATAAACCTGTACTGTAGCCACCTGTGGGGGAACAGCAGAACTACAATATAAACCTGTACTGTAGCGATGATATGGCTTCTCCGTAAGGCCGGCCATAGAAGTTCTGTCCATGGAATATCCCGTGAGTACCAGACACTCACACCCCACAACTTGCCAGCAACAGGCTACGTTCCGAGAGCGGAGCCAAGATCTCGCGAGATTGCTGGTGTCTGTGTGTACAATATGGTTGCGGAAACAAGTCCACGCCCAGTAGATCGTTCTAGCCAACTAGTGGGGAACAGGAGAGCTACAATAACTATCAAGATTAAAACTCAGTGTGCCACCTGGTGAAAAAAGGGAACTATAACTTGCAAGAGTAACTTTTATTCCATGGTCAATGTGACGGCTCAAATTGAACAAAGGAAATCTAATTGTATTCTAGCTGAAAAGTGCATTGTTGATTAAAGTAGAGAATGAATTTATGAAATAAATGTTAAGGAACACCCAGCTTTGCCTCATGAGATAACTCTCAGTGGTAAACAGTTCTGGTGGTTCACCAGAGCTTAAGAGAATGACACAGAGTCCTAAGCACTCTTCTGAAAGATAAAGTGAACACAGCTTTTCAAGTAACTTACCTACACCACCCCTACTTACCCACACCACCCCTACTTACCTACACCACCCCTACTTACCTACACCACCCCTACTTACCTACACCACCCCTACTTACCTACACCACCCCTACTTACCTACGCCACCCCTACTTACCTACACCACCCCTACTTACCCACACCACCCCTACTTACCTACACCACCCCTACTTACCTACAGCACCCCTATTTACCTACACCACTCTACTTACCTACACCACCCCTACTTACCCACACCACCCCTACTTACCTACACCACCCCTACTTACCTACACCACCCTTACTTACCCACACCACCCCTACTTAGCTACACCACCCTTACTTACCTACACCACCCCTACTTACCTATACCACCCCTACTTACCTACACCACCCTTACTTACCTACACCACCCCTACTTACCTACACCACCCCTACTTACCTACACCACCCCTTCTTACCTACACCACCCCTACTTACCTACACAACCCCTACTTACCTGAGGTAACGGCAGCCACCAGGGCTACAACAATCTCAGTGAGCGCCGCCACGAGGCGCAGCAGGAAGGTGAAGGTTGTCTTGATGCCGACCACCACCCCGATAGACAGGAGGGTGGCACCGAGGACGGTCGCCACCGACAGGAGAGACACCGACAGGACTGTCGCCACGAACCGCACGTTCATCGACATCTCAGCTTCTTAACGAGCGACATCACACATAGTTCTGTAAGGAATACAGTAGAGAATCAGTCACAAATGCTTCAGCCTAAAAGGATTGTTCTGTTCAGGTAACATGGTCCAAATAAGGGAGTGTTCATTTATTAGTTACAGGGGGGGTGTAAAAATTTCGGACCCCTCCCGAGGGGGGGGCATAAAAAATTCTGACCCCTCTTGATGGGGGGGCGCAAAAATTTAAGTACCTTTTTAGCAAAAAAGCCTGCACGTTACTATGGTTCAAAGGGGGGGCAAAAATTTTTCGCCACCTTCAGCGAGGGGGGGCACGAAACGTTCCACGCGCTCTCGAGGGGGGGCGTAAACAAATTTCTCCCCTCCGCGCGAAATCGGACCACCCGCCCCTGTAAATAATAAATGAACACTCCCTAAATGTTCACTTCATGTAGCATGTAATACGAGGATCTCGAGTTTAAAAACGAATCTTTTACGTGCAATGCATATATCTGAGACTATTCTGTCATCCAAACTCTGAATCGAGTCATCATCAGTGCATTCTTTACCTAGACAGCATTGGTACCTGGGGCCCATAACTATGTGTTTTACCTTTGGCCAGCTGGGTTTGCCCATATCTGGGTTATGGTCCTTTTTGTACAGGATTATAAGTCGGAGCCCAGATATGCCAGCCCAGGAAACCTTTTTTTTTTTCATAAATGCATTGTAAATATTTCAAAACATTTTCCTCCAGAAGTCGCCATTTATTGTACATTCTTATAATTATAGTTGCTAAAATGGAATAAATCTGGGCTCGAGCTGTGCACTTCGAATCTGGTAAGTGTTATGTGTGCCAAAGTGGAAGTACAGTTTCTCTGCCCTGAGAATGGCCTGCCATACAGATAGATGTTGTAGGGGCAACAACATACATGTATTACGGGTTTGTGGTTTTGAGGTGGGAATGGCACAGTTCTACACTAGGTGGCAACACCTGGTGTCCCGCGCCATGTCCCCTAATGTTACCCGGTGGTTGTGGGTTCGGGTTGGGCACTCCATATGGTGCGCCTGTGGAGTGCCACGTCGACACTGCCTGGTCCGCAACCTAGGTATATAAGAGGCCGCAGTTGGCCACATCAGAGAATTTATCCCAGGACGAGCTCTGACCCACACCCTTCGTGACTTTCGTGACCAGGGCCCCTACACCTCTGCTAGTGTACTTTGAACCTTGTCTGTGATCAATTGTGCATGATAGGGTGATAAAAAGGAGCTGTTTTTGTATGTGAACCAAGGATTGAAACTTGAATAAAAGACCAAATTTGGAACCTGTGTCCATTTCATGCTTTTACAACCCTCACACTATCTTACCAGAATGCCTTGCCATACATATCCATCTGTCACTGGAATAACCTGACATACAGAAAAATGCCCTTTACCAGAGTGACTTGGCATACATGTATCCATCTGTTCCCAGAATGGCTTGCCATATGGCCGGAGCATGATTAGGCGGCTGAGAATAGCTGGGCGCTGCTCTACCTGGGGTGAGGCTAACTGGGGCAGGGTGTGTGTAGGGGGGGGGGATGTAAGGGGATGTAGGGGGTATGGGGGGTAGGGTACAGCATTCCTCACTATAGACACACTCAGCAAGACAGGGCACCTTGATTTCTCAAACTTGATTTGCCCCTGTTTTAGGAAATCACTCAAGACATCCACATGATTAATTCCCTAGTTTTTGTCCAGTATACAGTACCTGCTGTTGTGGTCTGGTGTTGGTAACATCAGCAGCTTCCTGATACACAGTACGCCATGGTCCTGATACACAGTACGCCATGGTCCTGATACACAGTACACCATGGTCCTGATACACAGTACACCACGGTCCTGATACACAGTACGCCATGGTCCTGATACACAGTACGCCATGGTCCTGATACACAGTACGCCATGGTCCTGATACACAGTACGCCATGGTCCTGATACACAGTACGCCATGGTCCTGATACACAGTACGCCATGGTCCTGATACACAGTACGCCATGGTCCTGATACACAGTACGCCATGGTCCTGATACACAGTACACCACGGTCCTGATACACAGTACGCCATGGTCCTGATACACAGTACGCCATGGTCCTGATACACAGTACGCCATGGTCCTGATACACAGTACGCCATGGTCCTGATACACAGTACGCCATGGTCCTGATACACAGTACGCCATGGTCCTGATACACAGTACGCCATGGTCCTGATACACAGTACGCCATGGTCCTGATACACAGTACGCCATGGTCCTGATACACAGTACGCCATGGTCCTGATACACAGTACGCCATGGTGGTGTCCCAGTGGTACAGCTGCAGTGTGGTGTGTGGGGGGACAAGGTGGACCCTTTTAGCCCCCCCCCCCCCCCAACAAAAAAGGTCTGTTTCCGGTCACATGACAGGTCAAGCAAAACAGTGCCGAGTTTCGCTATTTTTTCCAATTTTTGGAATAAATTTGTACTTTTCAGTTTTGACAGTTTATAAAGATTTTAGAGTGAAAAAAGGGTGGACAAAAAAAAGAAAGAAATTAGAAAAAAATCGGCCGGCCGAGCCTAGCTTTTCCGACCGTGTTACCAAAAACCAACCTTGTTTCATTTTTTGGCCTAAACATGTTAGAGGCCACCCTTCTACCTCCAGCACACACCACCTACAGAGGGAGGGAGTGGTGGTACATGCCTCCCTGCACACCCACACTGACAACCCACGGCTGCAGAAAGGTGGTCAGTGTTGATGACTGTGATCATCTAACGTTATCATTTTGAGGACATGATTTTGCCACTAGGGGGTTATACTATACTTCAATGTGATATTCCAGGTAATCTATTGATTAAAACTTATAATTTTGAATAAATTTTGATCATAGCTGTTGAAAAGATGATGGATATAGAGACTATTTGGAACATTAGACACTCATGTAATTAGAAAGAACTCTCATGCCATGATTATCAAAAGCATTGGTACATGTAAACATAGACACCTCATTTGTCTCTGGAACCATGACTACAATGAGTGACTGCTACTAGTCATACACACACATACACCTTATGAGGACCATGGTGAGGTAATGTGCTGTCAGATGCAGCTTGGTGATGGGGGGGATGATGATATCAGTTTTAATGATCTCTAGTTATGCAGAAAAATGTGATAATTCACACAGCAATGTCAGGTCAGAAAGGTGAGCATATGTGATCACCTTGGGTGATCACTTATTATTTCCCTAATGATGAGAAGGTAAGCACTCTCGCCACCGGCACAATAATAACCCTAAAGTCATCACTAGTGATCACCTTTGAACCCCATAGGGTTTTCAGTGCACTAGCTACCCCTGCACCTCCCTCCTACCTACACCACACCTACAGTGAGTGGCTCCCTCTACATGCTCCTGCTGCAGCCTCCACCTCCACTCCCTGCCCCACATACCCCTGTGTGGCAAGCCATTTGTTCACTATCAATATCAAAGTTTTAAACTTTGAAATCAAAGTAAGAAACTCTGATATCAGAGTTTAAAACTTCAATATCGGAATCAAAAACTTTGGTGAGAATGCCACTTTAAGTTCTAGGTCTGTAGTCATGTCCCCAGAGTCTGGAGCCCCCGATAAGAAGCATACAAACACAAGTGTCATGACTCTTACCGCCACTTTATTAGATTATATACCTCAGGACTAATGGTCAATATCTCCACTAGTTCCCCCAATGTTGTTCAAACATGATACCCCCCATGACCCCCACACACACCAACACATAGAGCGCCCCTCCAGAACCCTCAGAGTTTTAAACATCAATATCAGAGTTTAAAATTTCAATTTTGGAGTAATAAACTTTCCTAACTCTGATATCAGAGTTAGAAGTTAGAGTTGGTGATATGTGGGGTGAACATATGGCTTGCCATACCCCTGTGGTGCCTAGACCGGTGTACGGTGCTGCCCTCACCACCAGTGTATGGTGGGGGCTGCACTACTCCAACTCACACTCACACTCACACACACACACACTGACACACACACACACTCACACACTGCATTACTCCAACTGACACTCACACACTGCTTTATGACAGGAACTGGACTCTCAAGCTGCTGCCAGTAAACTGAGGATAACGCTTAGGAGTTTCTGACGTCTAGAACTGTAATATCACTACCTAAAACTCCGCGTATAAGCCCAAAATCCACGGCGGCAGGATCCTGCGTTTAAACGGTATCGCCCCTCTGCCGCCACTATTTCGCCGCTATTTCGCCCTGCCGCGCCTTTTTCGCACCTGGTCCACGGCGTTATATGGGCGAAATCAGCGCGGCAGGGCGAAATAGCGGCGAAATAGTGGCGGCAGAAGCACGATACCGTTTTAACGCAGGATCCTGTCGCCGTGGATTTTGGGCTATAGGCAGGTGCGGGGCTCATACACAAGGTTTTATGAAATGGTATAAAATAATCTTCACAATAATCAGATCTCAGGTGCGGCTTATAGGATCACCCTAATGTTCTTGTGCGGCTTATACGCGAGTTGGGCTTATTCGCGAAGTTTTATGGTAGCATATGTTGCCAGAAGGATTATGTGTATATACGGCTGACATTTCGAGAATTCTGGTTGTAAGTAGGGACTGTAAACTTGGCAAGTCTGGGATGGGAAATGGTGGGCAGTTGTTTGGAGTTGAGGAATTTTGTAAAAATCAATTTTTATGTATCACAATGCTATTTTCTGCGTGCAATGATTTGATTTAACTTAACTGGGGACTATTTGTGGTCCCTATTTAAGTTCTAGGTCTGTAGTCATGTCTTTAATGTGAGTCCCGAGCCCCCGATAAGAAGCATACAAACACAAGTGTCATGACACTTACCACCACTTTATTAGATTATATATCTCAGGACTAATGGTCAATCTCTCCATTAGTTCCCCCAATGTTGTTCAAACATGATACCCCCCTCCCCTGACCCCCACTCACACCAACACACAGAGCAGCTCCTCCAGAACCCTCACTTACCTCTCCTGTCTCTCCTGTCCCTCCTGTCTCTCCTGTCCCTCCTGTCCCTCCTGTCCCTCCTGTCTCTCCTATCCCTTTTCTTCTCCTCTTAAACCACTCCTGTATTCCTCTTGTCGTGTTTGCCCCTCCTGCTGCCCCTCTGTTTACATCGCCTCCTTCTCGTCCCATCTGCCTCCACTCTCCACGCGCAGTTCTCCACTCGCCCCCACAGTCCCACTTTTACTCTCCCTCCACAGTCCTACCCACACAGAGCACCTCCGCAACAGGGACACTAGTCCTTAGTATCTGCTTGGAGAGTATGAGACTCTTTGTGGCGTCACTTCCGGTATCACTCTCCTAGCAGAGTCTGTCGCACTGAGGCAGTGTTGTGTGGAGCAGGGATTGTGGTGGAGAGTGAGTGAGAAGCTCGGTGTTGTGTGTGGGCCCCATTCAGCTGCGTCACATACACCTACTGCGTTACAGACAGGGATTGTCATAGAGACACGCAGACAGAGGTTGTCAGACAGACACACAGACAGAGGTTGTCATAGAGACACACAGACAGAGGTTGTCATAGAGACACACAGACAGAGGTTGTCATAGAGACACACAGACAGAGGTTGTCATAGAGACACACAGACAGGGGTTGTCATAGAGACACACAGACAGAGGTTGTCATAGAGACACACAGACAGAGGTTGTCATAGAGACATGCAGACAGAGGTTACTATAGAGACACACAGACAGGGGTTGTCATAGAGACATGCAGACAGAGGTTGTCATAGAGACATGCAGACAGGGGTTGTCATAGAGATATGCAGACAGAGGTTGTCATAGAGACACACAGACAGAGGTTGTCATAGAGACATGCAGACAGGGGTTGTCATAGAGACATGCAGACAGAGGTTGTCAGACAGACACACAGACAGAGGTTGTCATAGAGACACACAGACAGAGGTTGTCATAGAGACACACAGACAGGGGTTGTCATAGAGACACACAGACAGAGGTTGTCATAGAGACATGCAGACAGAGGTTACTATAGAGACACACAGACAGGGGTTGTCATAGAGACATGCAGACAGAGGTTGTCATAGAGACATGCAGACAGGGGTTGTCATAGAGATATGCAGACAGAGGTTGTCATAGAGACACACAGACAGAGGTTGTCATAGAGACACACAGACAGAGGTTGTCATAGAGACATGCAGACAGGGGTTGTCATAGAGACATGCAGACAGAGGTTGTCATAGAGACACGCAGACAGAGGTTGTCATAGAGACACACAGACAGAGGTTGTCATAGAGACATGCAGACAGGGGTTGTCATAGAGACATGCAGACAGAGGTTACTATAGAGACACACAGACAGAGGTTGTCATAGTGACACACAGACAGAGGTTGTCATAGAGACACACAGACAGAGGTTGTCATAGAGACATGCAGACAGGGGTTGTCATAGAGACATGCAGACAGAGGTTGTCATAGAGACACGCAGACAGAGGTTGTCATAGAGACATGCAGATAGGGGTTGTCATAGAGACATGCAGACAGAGGTTGTCATAGAGACACGCAGACAGAGGTTGTCATAGAGACACACAGACAGAGGTTGTCATAGAGACATACAGACAGAGGTTGTCATAGAGACACACAGATAGGGGTTGTCATAGAGACACACAGACAGCGGTTGTCATAGAGATACACATACAGAGGTTGTCATAGAGACACACAGATAGGGGTTGTCATAGAGACACACAGACAGCGGTTGTCATAGAGATATGCAGACAGAGGTTGTCATAGAGACACACAGACAGAGGTTGTCATAGAGACACACAGACAGAGGTTCTCATAGAGACACACAGACAGAGGTTGTCATAGTGACACACAGACAGAGGTTGTCATAGAGACATGCAGACAGAGGATGTCATAGAGACACACAGACAGGGGTTGTCATAGAGACATACAGACAGAGGTTGTCAGACAGACACACAGACAGAGGTTCTCATAGAGACACACAGACAGAGGTTGTCATAGAGACACACAGACAGGGGTTGTCATAGAGACATACAGACAGAGGTTGTCAGACAGACACACAGACAGAGGTTCTCATAGAGACACACAGACAGAGGTTGTCATAGAGACACACAGACAGGGGTTGTCATAGAGACACAGAGACAGGGGTTGTCATAGAGACACAGAGACAGGGGTTGTCATAGAGACACACAGCCAGAGGTTGTCATAGAGACACACAGACAGGGGTTGTCATAGAGACACACAGACAGAGGTTCTCATAGAGACACACAGACAGAGGTTCTCATAGAAACATACAGATAGGGGTAGTCCCCAGTAAACACCCTACGTAGTTCCAACGTAGCTCAGAGGTTTCTCTAGGTAGATGTCCAACCAAAAGGTTTGAGATTGGTAATTTTGGAAGGTTTGTAGACGTCAAAACGTTAAGGTTTATTTACGTTCAACAGATGTAGACGTCTGATTTACGTTGATCTACCTCATTCAGACGTAAAAATTCTACGTAGATCTACGTTAAAAGATGTAACTTTTCAACTTCAATTGGGTAGATGACTTTTCCGTGTCACACTAGGTGGCAGCACTATCAATTATGGAGAGTATATTACAGCTCCTTAACAAATCTACCACATTCAAGCAGTAAATTCTCATTAATTGTGAATCCAATATCATGCAAATAAACCACATTCAATAGAATATTTATATATAAAGGACAGGTGATTAAAGTATTGTGCAAGAGTAGGTGCTTCTAGGCACTTTACTGTGAGGACACCACATTGGTGGTAATGGAAGAAATACAAAGCCTCTCTGCAGCCAAAACTATTCAACAGATCTATACTGTCAGGCTGTTCAATTGAACTACAAGAATATACTATGTAGAATGAGATGAGATTGAAAATTATAGTAGTTACTTTTTATGAATATTGTTTGTAAATGTAAATTTGTCTGCAATATATTACAAGTCTTTGTCTGAGTCCCACTATGTAGAATTATGTGTAGTGTGTTAAACATAGATTTACCTCTTCAGGAGCTACATAAATCAGACCTGCAGGTTTGAGATTGGTAAATAAACCTTAACGTTTTGACGTTGATAAACCTACTAAAATTACGTAGTTCAGACCAAAATTCAACGTAGATTTACGTCTGACCAACGTCGTTGTGTTTACTGGGTCATAGAGACACACACAGAGGTTGTCATAGAGACAAGCAGACAGAGGTTGTCATAGAGACACACAGACAGAGGTTGTCATAGTGACACACAGACGGAGGTTGTCATAGAGACACACAGACAGAGGTTGTCATAGAGAAACACAGACAGAGGTTGTCATAGTGACACACAGACAGAGGTTGTCATAGTGACACACAGACAGAGGTTGTCATAGAGACACACAGACAGAGGTTGTCATAGAGACAAGCAGACAGAGGTTGTCATAGAGACACACAGACAGGGGTTGTCATAGATACACACACAGAGGTTGTCATAGAGACACACACAGAGGTTGTCATAGAGACACACACACAGAGGTTGTCATAGAGACACACAGACAGGGGTTGTCATAGAGACATACAGACAGAGGTTGTCATAGAGACAAGCAGACAGAGGTTGTCATAGAGACACACAGACAGAGGTTGTCATAGATACACACACAGAGGTTGTCATAGAGACACACACAGAGGTTGTCATAGAGACACACACACAGAGGTTGTCATAGAGACACACAGACAGGGGTTGTCATAGAGACATACAGACAGAGGTTGTCATAGAGACACACAGACAGAGGTTGTCATAGAGACACACACACAGAGGTTGTCATAGAGACACACAGACAGGGGTTGTCATAGAGACATACAGACAGAGGTTGTCATAGAGACACACACACAGAGGTTGTCATAGAGACACACAGACAGAGGTTGTCATAGAGACACACAGAGAGGTTGTCATAGAGACACACAGACAGGGGTTGTCATAGAGACACACAGACAGGGGTTGTCATAGAGACATACAGACAGAGGTTGTCATAGAGACACACACACAGAGGTTGTCATAGAGACACACAGACAGATGTTGTCATAGAGACACACAGACTTGACGTGGAAAAGGGGCTTCTTGACTAGGTAAAGTGGCATAATTTGCCTTGAAAACACAATGAGTCAGGAGCCTGTAGGTCTATTAGTAGTAATACCTCCTATGCAGACGCACTTCTTTCCAAGTGACATTTCTAATTTTATTCTAGATTTTAGCAAACTTTTGGTCAGTAAGAACAAGGTCCAAATGACTTCAGTGGCCTTAATACTTGTCTGACTATGGGAAATTTTAATAGGAATACTTGAGGAGTCGCTGAGTCGTCCCATTAAGCTTCACGTCTATGTAACAAGTTGCGACTCATCCTTTGTTAATCTCACTCATTGACATGCGTCCACTTTATACTTCACTTGTTTAAGCTGGGTCGTATCGCACTCAGCCTTCAGGTTTGTGCGATATGACCCGGCTTCAACTCAATTGCATGAGTTTTGTCCTGAAAGCAAAGAGCAAGGAATACTAAGAGGGTCCACTGGCCAATTTCCTGTCCCCAAGAAACCCATGGTGCCCCCTGGTGGATGGAGTGTACAGCCCAACTAGCCTATCCAAAACCGGCTACAGATGAAACAACAGTTCAGTACTTTGCCTCCATATATTTCTATGTGTTTTTCTCAATATCTATGTTGAATTTGAAAGAAATCTAATTAAAAATAGTAGCTCCAGGGGGTTGGTAGTTAACATGGATTTGGGTGGTAACAGGGGCCTGTACACTCCATCCACCAGGGGGTGCCACAGGCCACGAGTTATCATAAATATGCAGCAATCCTAACCATTACTCAAACTATTCAAAGTTTACAGAATAATCAAAATTGATGGGATTGTAACTACACTCCACACAATATAGCCACCCTTTTTAGGTATTTTGAGGTATTTTGTTTGATGGGTGACAATGCTAACCTATGGGAGAACACCTAAGTGGACTCTCCTAGTATTATTTGCTCTTTGCTGTAAGGGCTACAGATAGTAGAACAGCTGAGATGTAAGTTAGCAACACATCTTGGTTTATTCTACTTTATCTTTGATGCTCATCTTGTTGAGTAAATCAGTGTGTACTTTGTGGAATCATTTATTAGTCATGTATTAAACTCAATGGCATTAAACTCAATGGTAAAATGTCAGAAGTAGCAGAGACTTAATTCAGCAACAGTATTCACTCATTCAACAGTTGTAGTACACTGTGTCCATATGACGTCAAGCTCTACAGTCTATTCCCATATACCCCGACCATACACCCAAATAAACCACACATTTTGTGCCATTGCTTCACGGAAGCCAATTCATATGATCAACAAAAAATGAAGATATTGATTAGGGGCCCTTAGGGAAGGAATGCAACGCGCACATGCTAGGTTTAATGCATTTATTATCTTTTGATGTACCGTAAAACCTTGCGTATAAGCCGCGGCTAGTACGCGAGTCAGATCGCTGGTGCGGCTTATAGGATCGGCCCAGAGTCGGGGTGCGGCTTATACGAGAGTTTTTGCTACTAGGGTACAGTACTACAGTCGCCATATTCACACCCCTTGTGCGGCTTATAGGATCGCCCCAAACTCGGGGTGCGGCTTATACGCGAGTTAGGCTTATACGCGAGGTCTTACAGTAATTGTATTATTTTCCCGAAATAAACACTTTAAAAAAAAATATATATAGAAAAGAAAAGAAAATGGCAAAGATGTCACACAACATAGTTCTAGGACTGTGTGTACGCAGGGTACAGGTATAGCACTGTAAACGTACATATTTTCATGTGTATACATTTTTCGCGAATTTGCTTGAAAGTACAATTTCACTTGTATTCAAATTTGCAAATTCATGGTAGTAGTATAGTATGTATCGGAACGGGACTATGGTTAACTACTGTTTATTACTCAATCGATATGCAGCCAATCAGAGGCCGCCATTTGGTCACGTGACCCGTTGCCATGGTAACGTGACCTACTTAGGGCTCTCAGCCAATCAGAAGCCAGCATTCTGGGTGACCTACTGACCTACTTAGAAGCTCTCAGCCAATCAGAGGCCGGCATTCTGGTAACCATGGTAACGTGACCTACTTACGTCACGTGACCTACTTAGGCTCAGCCAATCAGAAGCCGGCATTCTGGTAACAAGGGTAACGTGACCTACTTAGGGTTTGTTTGTAAACAACACCACGTGGCTCTCTTGTTTGTAAACAACACCACGTGACACGTGTCTGTTTGTAAACAAACAACTTATATATAGAAAATAAACACAACAAGTTCCATGTTATGCTAAAATTATATTTTCAAAAAAAAGCACATCTGTTACAGCGTCTATGTGTAACTACGCGCGTTCTCATTCAAACACTATAACACTATTATACCGTAGCAGCAGCAGGTAGGACCGGAAGAAAAGCAAGCGCACGAGCAGAAGCGACGACACCATTTGCACCATCCGGCCGTCGCGTTGGTAGCCCTACTACCCGTCGCGCGTTCAACTGGAGGTTTAAGAGTGACAAATGACGATTCTTTGTCGACGCGACTGCTAACATCAGCAGCATCAGCAGCATCAGCAGCAGCATCAGCAGCAGCGGCAGCAGCCTCGGCAGCAGCGGTAGCAGCAGCAGCAGCAGCGGCAGCAGCAGTAGCGTGAGCATTAGCAACAACAGCAGCAGTGACAGTAGCAAGGGCAGCAGAGCGTGCACTAGCAGCGTTATCAGCGGCGACATCGGCAGCCGCAACAGCATCAGCAGCAGCAGCGTCGGCATCGGCGGCATGAGTAGCTGCATCGGCGGCAGCAACAGCAGCAGTCACAGCCGCAGCGGCAACAACAACAAGGTCATCACAACCAGCGTCACTAACAGCCGCAGTAAATGCAGCAGTAGCACGATGAGCGGCACTAGCAGCAGCAGTAGCAGAGGCTACAGCATCAGCTTCACATTCGTGCGCCGCTTCGTCATACCGCTTCATGTCACGGTCGCAACTTTCCATCATGGGGATCTGCAAATTGAGGCGTGGTGCTGGTGGTGGTGGTAGTAGTAGTAGCAGTAGTAGAGTGAATGATGATTGAAGATGACGAATACGGTTTCACTCCCCCTTATATACCCTTACTCCCCCCTTTTTTCAAGCCGCCGGCCAGCTGCCCACTCACGGCAGGTCTTTAGATTAGCCTTAAGTCGCTTACTACGCGCTCATCATCCCTCTAATCGCATTTTCCAGCCGCCGGCCAGCTGACTGCTGACGACAGGAGAGGGTGATTTTTTTTCTTTAGATTTAAGCCGCTTACCACACGCGCGCCCTCTAGTCACAGACAGAGTGACAGAAAGGGAGGGGGTCGCTTTGTTCACGCTACCTGTAGTTGTTTTTCTATACACACTCTAAGCCCATGACCTGCTAATCCTTTATACAGGTAACACGCGTTCAACTAATTACACTATTGTATGACAGTCGGTACACGGATTAATTTTAAACCACCCTCCCATCTGGATCCATGTCTGGTGGGTGGAAGGATCCAGCTGAAAAGCGTGATTAGGGCTTTTGTTTCTCTTATGATAGCAGCAGGTCAGCATGCGACAGCTGAAAATGTCAGACTAAGTCGAACTCTCGCCGCTCCTATAAAAGACTGAGATGCATTTCTCTTTCCACACCCCCTTCTACCATCGCCGCCGACACCGCCACCGCCGGCC
The DNA here is from genome assembly GCA_947462335.1 of Harmothoe impar. NCBI lineage: Eukaryota > Metazoa > Annelida > Polychaeta > Phyllodocida > Polynoidae > Harmothoe > Harmothoe impar. The sequence continues at coordinate 68,525,738 of OX381719.1, read as the reverse complement.
AGCCGACCGCCGCCACCGCCTGCAGTCACCGCCATCACGCCAGCAGGGAATTTCGAGCTGAGTCTGCTTATTGCTTATTTTTTTTCTTTGGGCTTTTTGTTTTTTAAAATTTTTATTTTCACTCAGTCTTTTTTGTTTCGGAGGAAAGAAATATGGCGCCGCAGAGGGCGCGAGTTTCTAAAAGACGGACAAGCGAACAAAGTGCCCTCCTCAACTGCCCGGCTATTTTTTTATCTCAAAGGAGAGAGCGTCACGTAGTTGAGGTTCACGCTTCTCTTGAAGCGTACCAAATTCTCGAGAAAAGCAAAGCTGAGCGCCATCGTCGTTATACAAGAGCGGAAAAGGAAAACGTAGCGACATGGCCGAGAGCCGTCTTCTCAGAACAGTATTTACTCTACCATTGCATAACAGCCGCTCTCAGCGCCCCCACTCGTTGGGCGTTTCATGAAAAGAAAGAGCGCCGCTACTCTCCTCACCCTGCCTCCTCTTATAAAGTGAGAATAAGCGCTATGAAACGATTCGACAAGCCGATCGGTTTCTTGGGAGCGACTGCAGCTCCCACTCGGTGGGCGCGCGTTGTGGCCGACGTGAACACGGTCTCTAAACATTTCGACGTCGTCACTTGTTATCCCGCATATTGCAACGCAGCCGAATTGAAGAAGATAGGGACGCACTATTTTAAACCATACGCTCCAATATGTATTTGTCACCGCCGCGCTCACACGCCTTATTGCTTTTTCGAGACGATCGTGTCACAACACAGAAATAGAAAAAAAAGCGGCAAAGCGACGAGCTTTGCCTAAATGATCAAAAAAAAAAAAAAAAAAAAAAAAATTAATCTCCTCCTCCTCCTCCTCCTCCTCCTCCTCCTCCTCCTCCTCCTCCTCCTCTCCCTCTTCTTTTTAAAAAAAAATAAATATTTGTATCAGACTCCTCTGGAGTCTGATACAAACATTTATGACTATTGAGTGAAAATAGAATTTTATCGCAAAAAAAAAGAAAAAAAAGTCACTTCTGCCGCCGCTACTGTGACACCGGCCGGTACCAATAAAAAGGTCGGCTGACTTTTCTCCACAACCATTCACTACCGACCGTTCGAGTGAGAAACACAGCAGACAGTCAGACACACAACTACTCTCTGACGCGTCCTGAAAAAAAAAAAAAAATGTCGAGTAGTAGAAGCAAACTCTTCACAGAAATTCATTTCGACGCTCGACTACAAGGACCCTTTAGTTGTATCATTAGCGGTCCGTCGGGTTGTGGAAAATCGCGCTTGGTGGATCAATTTCTGAGCGACGTGAACAATTTGGTCACGCCGCCGGTGGAATAGACTTTTTACCATTACGGCGAGTGGCAACCTCTGTTTGAAAAAATGCAAAATCAGTACGGTGTGGAATTCAGAGAAGGTCTTCCTAGCAAAGAGTCTATAGCGGGAGACGTGGAAGTAGCAGAAGACGCTTTACGACCACACACTCTACTGATATTGGACGATCTGATGAGCAGTTCCAATCAGCAAGTGGTAGCCGACATCTTTACTAAATACTCCCATCACTGGAACGTGAGCGTCATATATATCACTCAGAACCTATTCCAGAAATCACCCGACTTTCGAACTATGAGTCTGAACGCTCACTACATGATCGTTTTCAAGAACCCGCGCGACATGGGGCAAATAGCTAGTCTGTCTCGCCAGGTGTTTCCCTCCAACGCGGCGGCCCTCTCTAGTATATTTACCCATGAACTCAAGCGACCTCACTCATACCTCCTTCTGGACTTCAAGCAGTCAACACCTGACGATCTGAGAATACGCTCCTCTTTGACGTCCATACACTCTCAGCTAGTATTCGTACCGCTAGACAAAAAAAAGAACAAGAGAAAGCAGTAGCAAAAATGTCTTCTCATCTACTCGAAAGACACTTTGGTACTCTCAAGCACTTAGCTAAGTGCTCGCCAAAGGACTGCTCGCATCTAATAGACTCTGGAAGCGACGATCTGATCGCAGCGTTGAGTGAGATCTGTCACAATTTACTGGTAGGGAACATCCCGCTCAGCGACAAACAACTGGACAAGCTTCGAGAATCGGCTGACGTGTTGAGGGAGGTCGGCAAAAAATCTACGCCCATCAAAAAAAAGAGACGCATCTTGGTACAAGAGGGAGGTTTCCTCATTCCGGCTCTCATAGGGATGGCCTTACCGCTTATAAAGAGCATTCTCCGTATATGAGACACCTCATTCGACACCTACTCGCCGACAGTACCACCACTACCGCCACCGCCAGCGTCATCGCCACCGTCGTCCCCATGACGGACTCAGAGCAGCAACAACACTACAAACGCTTAGCGCTCGTGGATCCTGAGACGCTCTACAAATCATCACGAGCAGGTCTACTTCATCATGTGCCCGCTGCTGCTACTACTAGCGCTGCTACTACTGCAGTCGCTGCTGCTAGTACTTCTACTGCTCCAAACCTTCCTCCTCTTCCTGATGAGCGTACTGAAAAGAACGAGAGTTCCGCTCCTGCCACCGCCGCCCGCCTACCTGCCGATATGGCCTATTACCACAAGCAGGCAGAACAGTCCCTTCATCCCGACGCGGCCTTGCACCAGGTGCTACAGTTTATCTACAGGGACTTGGACTTAGTGTTGAACGATCCCACTTTGGAATCGCGCGAGAAAATGTTGAAATACCGAAGGTTGTTGAATAGATTGCAATTTTTTCTCGCGAATCCCAACAACAGCAACATCTCTTCGTCCTACACTTCTTCGCCCCCGGCTCACCTCCGTCAGGCTGCTGAAGAAGCCAGCGCGTCCCTACTTGAGCGGTTGGTGAACCAAGTTCCCAAGAGGAATCGCACCCGGACCGTGGCGCTGTACAAACAATTGGAGAAATCCGGTGTGGTCAAGTGGAACGAGGACGGTGCGGTGCGCGAGATGTCGGGTTGGAGAATACCACCTGAGCATCGCATCAACATAGTGGACTTACTGAACGACGCCGCCAGGTTCAGGAAGACGGCGCCCAGACCGGCGGGCTACTCTCCGTTCACAAAAGCGCTGCGCGAAGCAGTTCCCACAGACTCCTTGATCGGAAACCATCTGTATAAAGCGAGCGGACCTGGCCAAAGCTTGGACACACGGCTTGCTGACAGAGGTCGGAAACGACCGAGCTTCGACTCGGAAGAAGGAGAAGCAGCAGCAGCAGCAGTAGCAGCAGCAGACTCTTCTCTCCAGGTGGACGATCAATCCTCTGACGACGAGGAGGGCAGTGAACTTTTCCAAACTCCGACTTCCTATAGGAGCGCGGGGAGTAAGAAAAGGAAAGGGCGCAACCGCCTAGCGGCGACGTCGTCGTTCACGCCCTCAACAGGTCGACGATGGGCAAACCAGTGAAGAGACTGACCAAGAAGGAAAAAGAAAAGAAGCGCGTAGTAGCTAGATATACCGACGTCAAAGCGCCCTCCAGTTTCACTAGCGTGACTAAACTCCAGAAACATCATTTTCGCCACCTAAACCCGGCCGTCATCCGAGATGCTTTAGTGTCGCTGGACGCCTACACTAAACATAAACCCATTCGGAGAAAATTCGCAAGGAACAAGACTATAACCGGCGCAATCGATCAGCAGTGGCAGATAGATCTGATGGACATGCAGGCTTTGGCGTCTCACAACGACCGCTTCCGGTACGTGGTGACGGCGATCGACGTTTTCTCTAGGTACGCGTGGGCCGTTCCCATTAAATCCAAGAGCGGCGCTGATGTTACCGAGGCCTTCCGAAAGATGACAGACACTGGCGAGAGACGACCGCGCACTGTTCAGACAGACAAGGGGAAAGAGTTTTTGAACAAGATCTTTCAAGATCACTTGAAGAGCGAGGGCATAGAGTTTTTCACTGGCGAGAACGACGACATCAAAGCTAGTCTAGTGGAGCGCTTGAACCGCAGTCTGAAGGAGAAGCTGTGGCGTTATTTCACACACAAGCGCACGTATCGCTACGTAGACGTACTGCACCATGTAGTGTCTTCTTACAATCGCACTCACCACAAGACGTTGAAAATGGCGCCGGCTCAAGTCAGCTCGGAAAACAGCGAAACAGTTTTCTACGGACAAGATCTCCCAACTAACAAACAAATCGACGAAATATGGAAAAAGAAGAAAAAAACAAAGACGTCCGCCGTCGACGTCATCGCTCCGGGTGATAGAGTGAGGATGTTGAGAACTAAAGGCGCCTTCGACAAAGGGTACGAGGGAAACTGGCGCGAGGAAGTGGTCGACGTTGCTAAGACGTTGGGAAGCAGAGGGTTCGAGCTGAAAGACGACAAGGGCGAGGAGATAAAAGGCGTCTTCTACCCGGAAGAGGTTCAGAAGGTGTACAAGAGTCGTTACGACAACAACTACCTGATAGACGAGGTGTTGCGCCGCAAGACCGTCGACGGTAAAGAGTTAGCTTTCGTACGTTGGTTAGGTTACGACGACAAGTTCAACGAGTGGATCCCCGTCAAAAAAATAACGTAGAAAAAAAAAAAAAAAATGAACATCACTCTACCTAGCAACAGCTCTATGGAGTATTATCCTGACAACAGCTTGACGTCTTTCCGAACTCACTTCGACTCGCCGCTCCTTCTGCCCGAAGCGTACGAAGCGGCTCTGACTGAGATCATCCTCCCTACAGAATGGACTAACGTGCACGACGACGACTTGATCATCGTTGTTTCTCTGCGCACCAAGGGTTCGCTAGAGGAGGCGATCAAGGTTTTAAAAGACACTAAATTCGCCGAAAGAAGAAAACCGCAGGTAGACTGGAGGGGATGCGCTCGGCTACCCCGCTATTGAAGTCGGTGGGAAAAACGCTGCTCCGCGCCGGTGTGGGCGTAGCTAAAGATGTGCTGGCGGGTCGGACTTTAAAGAGCAGCGTGAAAGACCGAGGCGCAGGCGCTCTGAAGAGACTGGCGAGTACGGCGTTCTCGGGAGGAAAGACGACTGTCGCGTCTAAGAAAGGGTCGAAACGTCGCCGGCATTCTCCTCAGACGGGCGGTGGCTCTTGCAAGAGACGTAGAGGGGATGTATTCGACCGGTAAGCGCCTAGGCGTTCAGGTATAAATAAAAAGACTGGAGGCGGCCGGCATCAGTCTGTCGTCCGCGTGAAGAGAGAACACAATGGCTTACGTACACGAGAGCAGTAACGAGTGCGCGCTCTCTGAGCTCGACCTGCACACCGTAGCGCCGACTCAGACTACTATCTTAAAGTCGTCTTTCCTGGGGATAGAAACAAAAAACTCTTTAGAGGATGGAGGTAACATAAATTTCACCATCAACAAGTCGCAAGAGTACACAGACCTGAACGAGAATTACCTTCATCTGGAATGTCAAGTGCTGAAAGCGAACGGAGCGGCGCTCGAGGACACCGACGCGGTAGCTCCGGTGAACAACTTGGCTCACTCGCTCTTCAAAGACGTCCAAGTCTCCATCGGCGGTTTCAAAGTGTCTGGCAACACCGAGACCTACCCTTACCGAGCTTACTTGGAAGGGTTACTCAACTACAACAAAGACGTGAAGGACGGCGTCATGAGCGCCCAGGGGTGGCATGAAGATACGCCCGGTCAGTTTGACGCGTTGACTGACGCGAATGCGGGGTACAAAGCGCGCAAGAAGCTAATCTCCAACAAGCGCTTTTCGCTGATGGCGCGACTGCACTTTGACCTGGCTCATCAACCAAAGCTCATCGTTGGAGAGACAGAAATCAATCTCACTCTGAAACAGGCAGCGCCCTCTTTCTATCTGATGTGCGCCGCTGACGGAGGCTACAGCTTGAAGATCTACAAAGCAAAGCTCTACGTGCGACGCGTGTTGGTGGCGGACGCTGTAGCGGAAACGCACGAGAGAGCGGTGATAGAACACGGGCCCTTCGACTACCCGGTGAACAGAGTGGAGGTGACGACGTACGCCATCCCTCAAGGTAACAAAGATCACAGCTACACGCACTCCAACACAGGCCAGCTTCCCAAGTCGATGATGATTTGCTTCCTGGACCACGACGCCTTCAACGGTAGCTACACCAAGAACCCGTTCGAGATGAAGCATTACGACATCAGCTCGCTTCAAGTGATAGTGAACGATCAGAAAGTGCCGAACGACGCCTACGTGCCCGACTTTAAGACCAAAGCGGCCGTGAGAGAGTACTTGGCGCTACACACGGAAACGGGGATGTACGAGGGCGCGCGCTCCTGCGGTATTTCATACGATCAATTCCTGAACGGTTACACGGTGTTCCCCCTCGATTTAACCCCAGACAGATCGCACGACGGGTGTCGCGTGAACCTTATAAGAGCGGGTCAGCTGAGGGTGGAAGTCAGTTTCCGCTCGGCGCTACAAGCGACAACAACGGTGCTACTCTACTTGGTGTACGACAACGTCGTCGAGCTGACCCGAGATCGACACCCCATCACCGACTACCACATGAACTGAAGACAAGACAGCGGTACTTAGCGTATCGTATGAACACGCTTGAAATAAGCAGAGTGTTGAAGGAAAACGTTCACACAAAACATCGTTTCCTGGGTGTTTTCTCTTGTGACACTATTCCGAAGCACCCTATCAAAGACACTTGTTTCGTGAGCAACACAGATCCGCAACATTTACCAGGTCAGCATTGGGTGGCGTTTTACGTGTCAAGCACGGGTGAAGTGTACTACTTTGATTCCTTCAGCTTACCGCCGCTGAGTGCGGAGTTCTTGTCTTTCGTGGAACGCTCTGCTCCGTTCAAGTGGCAAAGAAACCGCATTCAACTACAAGACACTTCTGCTGACACCTGTGGACCTCATTGCGTTCATTTCCTAATTGAAGCATGTCGAACAAGAAACCCCAAGAAGTGTGTCATGCGCATGAGCAAAATCCCAAAGCTGAGCGACCGGGCAGTGAGTCAGAAGCTATCGATGATGCTGTTGTGACGGGTTGTTGCGATGGTGGCCGTTTCATGGAGGCAAAGATTCTCTGCCTTGCCGAAATGGTGTTGGATTTATCCAAAGTCGTGCAATGTCTATTGGAGAGAAGTCGTCCGGGGTGTGGTGGTGCGAGTGACGGCGGCGTGAGACTTTGCGGCCTGTTGGGTTGTTGCAAATCGAAGAAGCGAGCTAAAAAAGCATAAACTTGTGTGTTTTTTTGATTGAAATGAAAATAAAGAATAAAATGAAAAAAAAAGAAATTATCTTGTTGTGTTTTTATTTCTATATATAAGTTACATAACTTTTTTGTTTGTTTGTTTACAAACAGTCACGTGTCACGTGGTGTTGTTTACAAACAAGAGAGCCACGTGGTGTTGTTTACAAACAAACCCTAAGTAGGTCACGTTACCCTAGTTACCAGAATGCCGGCTTCTGATTGGCTGAGCCTAAGTAGGTCATGTGACGTAAGTAGGTCACGTTACCATGGTTACCAGAATGCCGGCCTCTGATTGGCTGAGAGCTTCTAAGTAGGTCAGTAGGTCACCCAGAATGCTGGCTTCTGATTGGCTAAGAGCCCTAAGTAGGTCACGTTACCATGGCAACGGGTCACGTGACCAAATGGCGGCCTCTGATTGGCTGCATGTCGATTGAGTAATAAACAGTAGTTAACTATAGTCCCGTTCCGATACATACTATACTACTCATGGTCTCTGTATGACTATGCAGGAAAAATCTTCATTCTGTCCATATTCTCAGGGATTTTGAAATATGTACAACCCAAAAATATGTACAGCCGAAAAATATCTATGTTTCTGTATCTATCCTCACCATGTGCAGTACAGGGGTCTGTGAGGCCCTTAAGTCTCAAAAAGCCCCTATCCCTCAAATATTTGTGGGATAGGGGCCTTTTGAGACTTAGGGCACACCTGAAGTCCCTAAGTGTCAAAAAGCCCCTATCCCACAAATATTTGAGACATAGGGACCACATTCGCACAGCCGCTATCTCACAAAAATTTGAAAGATAGGGGCCATTTGAGACATAGGGTCAGCCCCCTATCCTACAAAAGGTCCCTAAGTCTCAAAACCCCTATCCAGCAAAAGCATTTGTAATCAATTTTAAGGACTATTTCATACTTCTGCAGTAAGAATTAATGCCTCACAGGAACACAATCATTCAAAGTTTGGCCAAAAGAAATAGAAAGAAGGAGGTTCAATTTTTTGGTCCTCCCTTCAGGCAGGTTAACCCCTTTACCATATAGGACATTTTTTTTGCTAAAAAGGGATACAATTGTTTTGGTCTTCCCCCCTTAAGAGGGGTCCAAATTTAATTGGTCCCCCCCCCCCCTTTAAGGGGTCCAATTTTTGTTCTCCCCCCCAAATCCACCAAGCCCCCCCCCTGTTGTTAAAAAATTACTCCTCTTGTTAAAAAATGGACATATTTTACACCCCTCCAGAACACACTAAACACCCTGTAATTAACAAATGACCACTCCCTTTCCTACTTTGGAAGCAGTAGTCTATCATCAAAAGTCTTGACCCCACTTGAGACGGAAGGGGATGTTACTAAGGGTGGGGTGGTAGTGGGATATTATCCAATATCCTATAAATGATCTATCTATTGCACATATTTAGCCAAGGGGACACTTTTTAGGGATAGTTGCTTTTGGAAGACAGGGACATGCTAAAAATATTTGTGACTTAGGGACTTCACATGGGCCTTATATCAAAGAGATGGATGTATACTATCGTTACCAAGAGTCGCATCTAGATAGGCTTGGCCGATCCTACGCGGGAACTGGCCCTCTGGCGGCTGGCCCACCAAACTAAGTAGACGCTCCTATACTTTAACACTGTGCCGAGGGCCACGGCGACTTTTAAAGTATGAAAACGATTATTTTGCGGGTCAAGAAGGCCATGACATCATAGAGTAGTAACCATTTATTGTTGTGGGCTTTTAAAAAGGGATAGATAGCTATAATTTTCTGGAAGTGAGCTCAATCCCGGTAGTTGTGAAATCAGCAGCACAGGAGCCCAGTGTAAACGCATTTTACACCACTACTTTGTCGTCCTTAAATGCATCTATTTTGGAATTAATAAGTTGAATCTAGTATGATATACAAGATTACATCTAGATTGAGTTAATTTGAAGAGAAATACAATTATATTCTTATGTTTAGGGATGATTTAGTGATTTACGACATCCTCGCATGGGCCAGATCAACACTGGCCACCTGTGCCCCCAACCAGGGCCAATGGTTTGGGCTTGCTACATAAAATATTCTGCATTTTTCTACGATTTAAATCTAAAATTCATTCAATATTTGTCTAAGTATGACTCGGTCAAAGTCACAGCCATGAGTTTACAGTATTTTATGCTGTATTTATTAGAATGTCTGCGTCACGGGAGGCTTGCATTGCTTCAGTACTAGAACCGGAGTTGGCTTGGTGGGCCAGCAAGATGGCGGATCGTTTTCCAGGGAGGTTCGCTCGTTAGCATTAGGTTTCGCTTCTGTATATCTTTCTTCTGTGCCTATATCTCAAACCGTTTTGAGAGATAGGGGCCATTTAGCACATAGGGACTTTACCTGGTCCCTATATCTGAAACAGGCCAATTTTGAGGAATAGGGGCCTCACAGGGTCCCTGCTCAACAGGGAGTAGTGAAGGGGAGGTCCACAAACCACGCTTATACCCAACATTTAAGGACCTATTGGCACTATTGGGTACAATGTGGATATTATAGTAGCAGGAGGGTAACTAAGATTCTTGGTACAAGTTTTATTCCACATGTTTTATTCCACATGTGGTAACTTTGTATCATTGTATCAGCATGGTAAGTAGTAAGTCCAGTACCTGGACAGCCTTCCATGACGTACATCCATGCCCATAGAAATCACCACTCTCCGTCAGCCAATCAGAGAGCAGGCTTGTCGCAGCCCGGTGCTGTTGTGTACCCTGCAGCAGTCATCCTACCAACAAACCGGTACCGGAATTTGTGCACTAGTGGATGTCATCTTGGGGGAATGTAGACAAGAAAATCTTTCCAATCTTAAAACGGCCAATTTTAAAAACTTGACAATCTTAAATTCAAGATTCCAAACCTCAGGTAGCACTACTGTATTATACCTGGCACAGTTAGTTATAGTTGTGTTTGGTATCAGTTTCAAAAAAGAAAGAAAAAATGAAAGAGAGAAAAGGGGGTTCAGGGGCAGAGCCCCTGATTTAATACAAGACTACCAACAAGAAATGATTTGGGTGGCGCAATCTTGAATATTAAATTCAAAATTGGAAATATTTTCTTGTCCACGTTCCCACTCAAGTATGTCCCAACAAGCGTAATTTGTCGCCGCTGGGGCATGCATGAGTGTACAGTCCAGTCTCACCGCCATCAATTCCAAAAAGGATCTGCTTGGTAAAACATTGTCAGACCATACCAGGGTGGCCAGCACAAGTGGAATCTAAGTCTGGATTATTGATAACACCCCATCAGAGAACGCCAACCCGTGGCGGCAGAGGACTGCCCTTGGGTTGAACCTCCCCACTGTCATGTAGCAGGACCGTGACACTAAATGGCTGCCCATTAACAAGGACTTGGTAGTCCAGTGTGTGACAACCACTGAAATATCCTACACTGGGAGGGTCAATGGCCCGGCATCTTGACGAGGGATCTCAGGCAGTGGAGAACTTGTCACATCAGGGGTTACTGTAGGAACTTCCACTGTGAGGACGAGTCACTAGAGCTAGCTCAGTAGCCAATCAGAGACATTGTTGCATATTACTAGCAGCCAATCAGAGACATCATGACATATTATCAGCAGCCAATCAGAGACATCATGACATATTATCAGCAGCCAATCAGAGACATCATGACATATGATCAGCAGCCAATCAGAGACATCATAACATATTATCAGCAGCCAATCAGAGGCATCATGACATATTATCACCAGCCAATCAGAGACATCATGACATATTATCACCAGCCAATCATATTATGAATATAGCAGTGGAAGCCATGGTAACTGTAGCAGGCCGGTATTCATGGACGGTACTTTGTAAACATCAATGTCATCACATGCTGCCATCACTGAGTTGAGTCTTGTCCTTTTTATCTCGTTCATTACAGTGCAAGGTCTCATTTCATCACCATGACTTCCAGAAGGTGAATAAGTGAGACCCATTGGCAATATTAACACATCACATTCATGGCAGTCTGTATTGACACCACATCAAGTGGAGTCGTCAGGCTGCCCTAAGTGTTCGGAGGTGGACTCGTAGTCCAGCTCTGAGGAGTCCTTGAGGAGCCCCTTAGCCTTGTCCGAGTCCTCCTCAGAGACGCTCTTGAGGCGCTGCTTGGCGGCCATGTCCAGCGGCCGGGTCCTGTTAGCGCTCACAGTGTCCAGGGAGCTGGACAGGCCGGTCACCTTCCCTAGGGTGGCGGCCCGCTCCCGGCCCTGCTGCGGCGTGGCCCCCAGCTCAAAGGCACTGGCCCGTCGCTCCTTGAGCTGCCGGCTGGAGCCCTGCACCGTGAGGGACGAGGCCCCAGTGGGGAAGCACGGCACACTCTGCCGGCCACGTAACTTACGGTTAGAGCCGTTGTTGTGAACCCCGCCTCTCCCGAGGGGTAGCAGCGTGGTGCCGCTCTCCCCGGCCTTAGGGGTGACGTCACAAGATGGTGGTGGGAAGTCGTCGCGTGACTCGGGGCGGCGTTTGGGCGTGATGGGGAGGGAGTTGGTGCTGGTGCTAGCAGCAGCCATCAGGTGGGACAGGTAGCGCTGGGCCGTCTCACGACGCAAGGCGATGGTACCCACGATGATCTGTACCGGCAACACCCAGTCACTGCTCCACCACGACGTGGACAGGCTCACCTGAAGGTCAAAGTGTAAGGTCAATGTACAAGGTCAATGTACAAAGTAAGAGTATAAGGTCAATGTATGAAGTCAATGTACAAGGTCAATGTACAAGGTCAAAGTGCAAGGTCAATGTGTAAAGTCAGAGTACAAGGTCAAAATACAAGGTCAATGTACAAGGTCAATGTACAAGGTCAAAGTGCAAGGTCAATGTACAAAGTCAGAGTACAAGGTCAAAATACAATGTCAGAGTACAAGGTCAAAATACAAGGTCAAAATACAAGGTTAAAGTACATGGTCAATGTACATTGTCAAAGTACAAGGTCAAAATACATGGTCAAAGTACAAGGTCAAGTACAGGGCTAAAGTACAAGGCTAAAGTACATGGTCAAAGTACATGGTCAAAGTACAAAGTCAATGTACAAAGTCAGAGTACATGGTCAAAATACTAGGTCTAAATACAAGGTCTAAATACAAGGTCAAAGTACAAGGTCAACGTACAAAGTCAGAGTACATAGTCACTTACAGACATGGTGTAGCTGAGACATGGTGTAGCTGAGACATGGTGTAGCTGAGACATACTTACAGACATGGTGTAGCTGAGACATGGTGTAGCTGAGACATACTTACAGACATGGTGTAGCTGAGACATGGTGTAGCTGAGACATACTTACAGACATGGTGTAGCTGAGACATGGTGTAGATGAGACATGGTGTAGCTGAGACATACTTACAGATATGGTGTAGCTGAGACATGGTGTAGCTGAGACATACTTACAGACATGTTGTACCTGAGACATGGTGTAGCTGAGACATACTTACAGACATGTTGTACCTGAGACATGGTGTAGCTGAGACATACTTACAGACATGGTATAGCTGAGACATGGTGTAGCTGAGACATACTTACAGATATGGTGTAGCTGAGACATGGTGTAGCTGAGACATACTTACAGACATGTTGTACCTGAGACATGGTGTAGCTGAGACATACTTACAGACATGTTGTACCTGAGACATGGTGTAGCTGAGACATACTTACAGACATGGTATAGCTGAGACATGGTGTAGCTGAGACATACTTACAGATATAGTGTACCTGACAGAGATGCCCCGCCAGTCGTCGTTCCTCAGCGAGGACGGCACCACATCGGGGGGGATCTCCAGCTGCACGTCCCACACCCGGCACTGGTCCGGCCCGATCTCCCCCTGACGCACCGAGCGCAGAGCGGTCGATGTCTTCTTTATACGCGACCCTGCCCGGAAGATGGCATGCTGAAAGGTACAACAACTACTATTACCCCGCTTAATGTGTTAATGTATGGGAGCATACATCTACTGGACATACAGCTGATGTACTCCACTTAATGTGTGAATGTATGGGAGCATATATTTCCATTTTTATATTTTGTATGTCCACCGTTAAAACATGCCCCAAAGGCAGTAATCATTTTGGTTTGGGAAACTATCAGAAGGTGGATGGCAATATGGCCACTGCATACATGGACGCGCAGGACTTTTTGAATAAATACTTAAACGGTTTAGAAACTTGTTAAGCAGGAAGCATTCCCACCATACTCTTTCATATGAGGGATATTCCTCATTGTTAATTTGTTCCTGGTATAGAGCTATACCAGTAGTTAAGGTAATGTCCCTCATTATGACTGACCTGCATGAGGGATATCACACATGGTATAAGAGCTATATCAGTAGTTAATGTCCCTGGTTGTGACTGACCTACATGAGGGATATCACACATGGTATAAGAGCTACACCAGTAGTTAATGTCCCTCATTGAGACTGGCCTACATGAGGGATATCACACATAGAGCTATACCAGTAGTTAATGTCCCTCATTGTGACTGACCTGCATGAGGGATATCGGACATAAAGCTATACCAGTAGTTAATGTCCCTCATTGTGACTGACCTACATGAGGGATATCACACATGGTATAAGAGCTACACCAGTAGTGAATGTCCCTCATTGTGACTACATGAAGGATATCACACATGGTATAGGAGCTATACCAGTAGTTAATGTCCCTCATTGTGACTGACCTGCATGAGGGATATCACACATAGAACTATACCAGTAGTTAATGTCCCTCATTGTGACTGACCTGCATGAGGGATATCATACATGGTATAAGAGCTATACCAGTAGTTAATGTCCCTCATTGTGACTGACCTACATAAGGGATATCACACATAGAGCTACACCAGTAGTTAATGTCCCTCATTCTGACTCCTACATGAGGGATATCACACAAAGAGCTATACCAGTAGTTAATGTCCCTCATTGTGACTGACCTACATGAGGGATATCACACATACAGCTATACCAGTAGTTAATGTCCCTCACTGTGACTGACCTACATGAGGGATATCACACATGGTATAAGAGCTATACCAGTAGTTAATGTCCCTCATTGTGACTGACCTACATGAGGGATATCACACATGGTATAAGAGCTACACCAGTAGTTAATGTCCCTCACTGTGACTGACCTACATGAGGGATATCACACATAGAGCTATACCAGTAGTTAATGTCCCTCACTGTGACTGACCTACATGAGGGATATCACACATGGTATAGGAGCTATACCAGTAGTTAATGTCCCTCATTGTGACTGACCTGCATGAGGGATATCACACATAGAGCTACACCAGTAGTTAATGTCCCTCACTGTGACTGACCTACATGAGGGATATCACACATGGTATAAGAGCTACACCAGTAGTTAATGTCCCTCATTGTGACTGACCTGCATGAGGGATATCATACATGGTATAAGAGCTATACCAGTAGTTAATGTCCCTCACTGTGACTGACCTACATGAGGGATATCACACATGGTATAAGAGCTATACCAGTAGTTAATGCCCCTCACTGTGACTGACCTACATGAGGGATATCACACATGGTATAAGAGCTATACCAGTAGTTAATGTCCCTCATTGTGACTGACCTACATGAGGGATATCACACATGGTATAGGAGCTATACCAGTAGTTAATGTCCCTCACTGTGACTGACCTGCATGAGGGATATCACACATGGTATAGGAGCTATACCAGTAGTTAATGTCCCTCATTGTGCCTGATCTACATGAGGGATATCACACATAGAGCTATACCAGTAGTTAATGTCCCTCATTGAGACTGGCCTACATGAGGGATATCACACATAGAGCTATACCAGTAGTTAATGTCCCTCATTGTGACTGACCTACATGAGGGATATCACACATAGAGCTATACCAGTAGTTAATGTCCCTCATTGTGACTCCTACATGAGGGATATCACACATGGTATAGGAGCTATACCAGTAGTTAATGTCCCTCATTGTGACTGACCTGCATGAGGGATATCACACATAAAGCTATACCAGTAGTTAATGTCCCTCATTGTGACTGACCTGCATGAGGGATATCACACATAAAGCTATACCAGTAGTTAATGTCCCTCATTGTGACTGACCTGCATAAGGGATATCACACATAGAGCTATACCAGTAGTTAATGTCCCTCATTGTGACTGACCGGCATGAGGGATATCACACATAAAGCTATACCAGTAGTTAATGTCCCTCATTGTGACTGACCTGCATGAGGGATATCACACATAGAGCTATACCAGTAGTTAATGTCCCTCATTGTGACTGACCTGCATGAGGGATATCGTACATAGAGCTATACCAGTAGTTAATGTCCCTCATTGTGACTGACCTACATAAGGGATATCACACATAGAGCTATACCAGTAGTTAATGTCCCTCATTGTGACTGACCGGCATGAGGGATATCACACATAAAGCTATACCAGTAGTTAATGTCCCTCATTGTGACTGACCTACATGAGGGATATCACACATGGTATAGGAGCTATACCAGTAGTTAATGTCCCTCATTGTGACTGACCTGCATAAGGGATATCACACATAGAGCTATACCAGTAGTTAATGTCCCTCATTGTGACTGACCGGCATGAGGGATATCACACATAAAGCTATACCAGTAGTTAATGTCCCTCATTGTGACTGACCTGCATGAGGGATATCACACATAGAGCTATACCAGTAGTTAATGTCCCTCATTGTGACTGACCTGCATGAGGGATATCACACATGGTATAAGAGCTATACCAGTACCCAGTGAACAAATAACGTTATACACCATTTTATAACGTTATATGTCAACATTTCTAAGGCTCTTTAGCATGACATAACGTTATGTAAAATTTAAAACGTTATTTTGAAGTAAAATAACATTTTTTAGTTAGCTGGGTGGTTAATGTCCCTCATTGTGACTGACCTGCATGAGGGAGATTCGCGAGTCCCGCATGGTGCGGTCGCTGTTATTGTAGACCTCCACATGGACGGGAGCCGTGTCTCCGCGCACAAAGCCCTTACGTGATATCCGCATCTGGACGTAGACCTCCCCCGCAAAGCAGCACGTCATCAGGGTCAGCTCTCCACTCCCGTATATAGGTCTCTGTAACCAAGCAACACGTCATATATAGGTCTCTGTAACCAAGCAACATGTCATATGGGTCTCTGTAACCAAGCAACACATCATATATAGGTCTCTGTAACCAAGCAACACGTCACATATAGGTCTCTGTAACCTAGCAACACATCATATATAGGTCTCTGTAACCAAGCAACACGTCACATATAGGTCTCTGTAACCTAGCAACACATCATATATAGGTCTCTGTAACCAAGCAACACATCATATATAGGTCTCTGTAACCAAGCAACACGTCACATATAGGTCTCTGTAACCAAGCAACACATCATATATAGGTCTCTGTAACCAAGCAACATGTCATATATAGGTCTCTGTAACCAAGCAACACGTCATATATAGGTCTCTGTAACCTAGCAACACGTCATATATAGGTCTCTGTAACCAAGCAACATGTCATATATAGGTCTCTGTAACCAAGCAACACGTCACATATAGGTCTCTGTAACCAAGCAACACATCATATATAGGTCTCTGTAACCAAGCAACATGTCATATATAGGTCTCTGTAACCAAGCAACACGTCATATATAGGTCTCTGTAACCAAGCAACATGTCATATATAGGTCTCTGTAACCAAGCAACATGTCATATATAGGTCTCTGTAACCAAGTAACACGTTATATATAGGTCTCTGTAACCAAGCAACATGTCATATATAGGTCTCTGTAACCAAGCAACACGTCACATATAGGTCTCTGTAACCAAGCAACACATCATATATAGGTCTCTGTAACCAAGCAACATGTCATATATAGGTCTCTGTAACCAAGCAACACGTCATATATAGGTCTCTGTAACCAAGCAACATGTCATATATAGGTCTCTGTAACCAAGTAACACGTTATATATAGGTCTCTGTAACCAAGCAACATGTCACATATAGGTCTCTGTAACCAAGTAACACGTTATATATAGGTCTCTGTAACCAAGCAACATGTCATATATAGGTCTCTGTAACCAAGTAACACGTTATATATAGGTCTCTGTAACCTAGCAACATGTCATATATAGGTCTCTGTAACCTAGCAACATGTCATATATAGGTCTCTGTTACCAAGCAACACACCATCAGTCACCACCCCATATATAGGTCTCTGTAACCATGCAACACATCATCAGTCACCAGCGCATATATAGGTCTCTGTAACCAAGCAACATGTCATCAGTAAATAGTTCATTAAATAGTTCTAATTATTCATTGCTTCCTCAACATTTTTCATATCAGGTATGTATTTCTAATGCTCGGTATAAGTCATTAAATATAATTGATGTTTAGCGAAATAATAAATCAGGAATAGGAGTACTCACCATAATTTCAGGTTCATCATTAAAGTCTACAACGCTGTCCACAGTAAACGTCCGGTCCCGCTCCAGGGTGGCCTTCCACGGCCTCTCCATGGTGAACCTGTATTACATGGTACATGTTCAAAATGGCGTTATAATATCATATATGGAGAATGGGACACAATAAAATATCATTGATGGGCAATAACAGGTAATTAAGAGGGTCCCATGTACACAGGTATAGCCTTTTACAGTGAATTCTGGGGAATAATGTTTAATAAAGTAGGTATGGCCATAGTGAATATTCTGGTTCACTTTTTAGCATTGCCACTTAGGTCACATAACATAATATAATAGCATAAACTTATTTATTGACATTATTTCTATCAAATAAACTAATAGGATTATCAATGAGCTCACACGAAGCATTTCAGAAGTTAATCTAACAATAATTAAATCAATATGTGAGTGGCATTAGTGATAAGTATGTGGCCTGAATTCGTACAGGTGAAAGTGGCGGCATTGAGCCTTATGGTTTCATTCCGCGTCATTGATGCCCCCTAGTGGAAGAATCTCATACTACCAAATAATCAAAGGTACAATTAAACATTTACCTCTACACCTCCTACTTCCTGTTCCCCACATCCGACTTCCGCCCACTACTCCAACCCTCACTCCCTTCACCGCCATTGCCCTACACACATCAATCTATATTCAAAGTCCCGCCCACCCACACCCAATCTTAATTATCATTCATACAATTATTTTACCCTCACCCTTTTACACTTTATTCATTAATAATTGTATTCTGTTATTTAATATTGTATTATAATCATGTCAATAATGTTTTACATGTATAAAAATAAAATTAATAAATTTTATTACTCCAAGCCGCCTCAGAATCAGCTTCCTGGGGGTTAACATTAATGGCCACTTGTGGGAAATAGACCCACAGTTGAATCAAAAAGGACTTCTATGCAACCACCGCGCTGTTTTAGCTTAGTTTGAATAAGTACCGTAAATTCCACCGTATTACCCGCACCTCATATTTAACCCGTGCCTCAACTTTGGGAGAATACCATAACCCACACCTGGGGTCTGAAAATTGTGTTTTTAGTACTGCTCTATACTTTCAAAAGCACTCGTATAACCCACACCTAGACTTTGAGAATATTGTATAACCTGCACTAGAGGTTTGGTTGGCGTATGACCTGCGGGTTATAAACAGAATTTAGGGTATGTTACACACACCTGACAGAAGGATACACACCTGACACCGTAGAAGATTTGGCCCCACTTGCCCTCAAAGCTGCTGGGCAGGTTTCTGGGCAGGATGTACTCAAAGCTGAATCTGAGGAGGTAATACATTATGTACTTAAAGCTGCATCTGGGGAGGATGGTGGAGGATAAGCATGAGTAATTTGCTATCACATTTACCTTCTTTCATTTGTCATTATACGGTTATACAACCGTATAATGAGGGCCATCCTTAGAGCTTGCTGATTTCCTTGAGCTGGATAAGTCTTAAAATTGTATGTAATATTACTACATTGGTTCTACTTTTAGGAACAATTAACTATTATAATTGTCAATCACCTCATAGCTAATTATTACATATCTTAGTTAATTGCAGTTATGTGTGTTAATTATAATAATTGTTGTTAACCTGTGTGGCCCGGCGGCGATGATGACGCCCTCGGGTTCCTCTGAGCTGGTGACGAGGGGGAAGCAGAGTGAGCGGCGATGTGTGCGGCGGGGCTGGGACTGGCCGCCCGTGCTGCACCCGTTACCATCTGTCAAAGGGGACAACAAACATAGACTGAAAATCCATAGATTGAAAAGGTTAGTCAGTACAGACTATCCTAGGTTGGTCACATGAGTGTTAGTCATAATGGCAAAGTTATATTCAAAAATGACCGAGGGGTCAGTCAGTAGTGGCTAACCTAGGTTCATCATAGGTGTGTTGCATTTGTATACCACTAGTTGGTGCTACCTGCCATGACCACTCAGTGGCTCCCCCTGGGAATAAAAAGACTAAGGTGGGTTGGTCAGTACTGACCAACCTGACAATATTAACTTACATAGGTTGGTCGTATAGGGAGCCAAAAAATGACCAACTAGATTAGGTACTAGTGACTGAGAGATTGGGCGTATAGGGAGCCTAGGAATATCAGTGTACACATAATTACAGATCTAACGTAAAACCTCACGAATAGGCCACGGCTGGTACGCAATTCAGATCTGAAGGTCCGAATGTTGTTGAGATAACCTAGCTTCCCAGCGATGGAAGCTTTCCACACTATACCGATTCAGCCAATTTGTTGACTAGACTCCATGCTTAACTCCAACTCCCCGTACTGGAGACCAACTCTTCACAACCCGCTCCTCCAACTACCAACCACCAGCAGGTGACCAATCCCAGCAAGGTGGAATGCTTCAACCGTAACCATGCTTCAACCGTAACCAGTGCACTCTGTGGCTCCTCCAGTGTAACGGACACAACACAGGTTCTGCAGAATGACGTATCTCAGAGACACCGGGACTCGAACCCGGGGCCTCCCACTCCAAAGTGGGTGCTCTATCACAGAGCTACATCCCCTGTCATATCAGATAGACCGTGTCTCACGTCACTGGATTGGTATGGTACAGAGGGGAGCAGGATAACCCAGTGCAATATCCTTGTGGGTTTATTATCAAGGCTCAAGTAATCCCAGCCCCTACACTTTTCACAATGTTTCAAAGACAATTTAACTCTTAACTATGAGAATACCATAAACATAATCTTGAAAGGGCTTTGGTCGCTTATCACGTCAGTACTCTCCAAATTCACACTGATAGGAATTAACTTAAACATTGATATCATTTAACTATACATTTCTATCATGCAATGGACATTGTCAAGTAAATACTGATTCAAATGAAATACTTATTTCTTAAACATCATGATTGAGCAGTACAGTGTGTTGGTGAGGTCGAGCAGTGCAGTGAGACAGAGAGGTGCAGTACCAAGTGATTCAGTGTCCAATACAAAGCTAGAGTTACCAAATACAGTACACAATATCATATCCCTTTAAGAGCAGCATGATGCATGGATACACTATTCCCTATTGTTATTGGCAAAGTGTATGAATGTAGTAGTGCAGAGTAGCTGGTGCTGCATTCATGTATCATACCAACCCTAACCCAGTGGGCACAAAATTTAGTTCACCTTTGATTCAACATTGAATCAACATTGAATCAATATTGATAACCAGTTATCAATGTTGATTCAATGTTCTGTGCCCACTGGGAAGGGGTTGATGTACTCTCGGTAGGCCCGATGCACCAACTTAGCGCCAGCGAGTTATAGTCATAGCGGCTGCAGCCTTTAAAGGGTCAAAGAGGAGAAATCATGCTTCACTCACACATTTTTTTCATATCCCTCAAATGTTTTTCAAGTAGCTCTTGCAAAGGAATTCTAGTCATTCTCTCAATTCTGAATACTATAATGAAAGAGTCACTTGAAGGTCAGCAGAGAGACAACAATAAACTACTGAAGCAATGAACTACAGCAATTGTAAACTATCTTAACCCTTTGAGGGCAGCATGGTGCTATATACACTATACCCTTTATCATCATGATGCTTCAATGCAGTGCTGGTCAGTGATTTGACCAGAGCTGCATTGAAGCATCATGCCATCCATGTGGATTTGATACATTCTTGAAGGTCGGCACGATGAATGCCTGTGGCTGCATTAAAGCATTTTGACAACCAAGGACATTAACACTTAAAGGGTTAAAGCACTATGCTGTCCTTAGCGGGTTAATGACTGCGCTCTACGCTACACGAGGTAAACAAACGGCTACAAACCTACGCCACACCTGACCTCGGGTAAGTATTGACCTTAAACACAAACACCGCGCAGGGTTAGGTAACGTGGACTCTAACTGAAACCATGAAACACAGGACAGGTGCCCGTACTTATGGGCAGGGGTAGACACTAATGCCTGTATCATGGCCTGTACACAGGACAGTGGGGGGAGACACTAACGCTGACCGGGGAGCCAATGGCCTGTACTTCTGGGCAGGGGGAGACACTAACTTTGGCCCAGAAACCAATGGCCCATACTTCTGGGTCTTGTTCGCAGTTTTCTGCAAACTAACATTCCCACAGGCCCGGGTGGCCCCCAGGAGTAGTCGGTAGACATTTAACTCTTCCTTTACTGATCGCGCATTTATGCGAATTTTTTGCCCATTTTTTGCCGATTTCGATCCCCTGGCATCTTCTCAAAATCTGCTTCAAAGCTTAGATTCTTTGGATTCTCACTATTTGGTATATGGTCTCCAAGGATCCCAAACCATTTGTCTCTGGTATTATTTTCCTTTAATGGCTTGGCTTGCCAACTTGAAGGACAATCAACTCGATTTCCACCATATTTAATCAATTTTTCAGGTAAAAATCATTAAAAATGTAGGACAATATGATTTTTTTGTGTGAAAACCTATGTTGAAGATTTTTTTCACGATAAAAAAGTGTGATTTTGATCAAAATATTCGTTGCCATAGCAACAGATATGCTAGAAATAGTGATTTTGTGAATTATTGGTTGCCATGGTAACCATATCAAATATGGCCGTCATGACCATTCCACATACAAAATCTGAAAATACCTAACAAAACCTACAATATGGCATTTATTCCATCTCAATCAATGAAGAGAATCCTGAAATATTGCATATTTGAATATTAGTTCAATATACTTTTTTTTTATATTATTGCTTTTTTGATGGAGCCATGTCTTGCTTATTTAAATAGATATTGAAAACTAGGGTACCGCACTTTTAAGTCAACATCTTTAGTTCATTGTATCATTACTACACTTGTAGTTTGAATATTTACATAATTCCAAAAGTTTTGGAATGCTCACGCCATCATCAATAGTCCAAGAAATACCCAAAAATAATCTGGTAAAGGAAGAGTTAAAGAGAGTTTGCCTAACAACTATTACCATGCAATATATCACTGGAAAGAGGGTGATTTTGATCATTGGCCCACAGATCTAGGTTCGGGCCCATAGCTTTCTGGAGCTTTGGCCCACAGCTGAAAAAGTTAGTGTCTACCCCTGAAACAGGGGTCTAGCTCACCCCAGTTCTCACCTGCGGGATGAAAAGGGGTCCGGTTCTCACCTGTGGAATGAGAAGGGGTCACCCGTTCACACCTGCAGGATGAACAAAGGTTTGGTTCACACCCATGGGATGAACAGGACCTCGGTTCACACCCACGGGATGAACAGGGGTTCGGTTCACACCCGGGGGATGAACAGGGGTTCGGTTCACACCCGGGGGATGAACAGGGGTCCCCAGTTCACACCTCCGGGATGAAGACAGTTCCGGTTCACACCCGGGGGATGAACAGGCTTCCCCGCTTCACACCCACAGGATGAACAGGGGTTTGGTTCACACCTGTGGTTGACACCTCCGGGATGAACACAGTTACCGTTCACACCTGGGGGATGAACAGGGGTCACACCTACAGTGTTATAAGTAAGGTAGTGGATGGTTGTCATAGTAACAGGAGCCATTGTTATCTTAACTTCAGGGACTGGTCATTTCTGGACAACAGCGGTGATGGAATTAAGGGCGGGGAGAACCAAAACAATTTGGACACTTCTAGAAGTGGGGTCCAAAGAAATGTGACTGTGACTGCTAAGCACATTTGAGCTATGACTATGGTTGCTATGAGTATAACAGCTTTGGCTATGGTTGCTATAGCTAATCCAGATTATAAACAGATATACCGGCAAGTATCTACCAGATTATAAACAAACGTACTAGCAAGTATCTAACAGATAAACAGGTGTCTGAGAGAGCAGCATTTAAGTGCTCTCATCTCAGGCATTAAACCTCACAGATCTAAAACCAGGGAGTAGAAGTAGATCTATGTAAAACCTCTACGGACCGTCCGATGCCTCAATGTTTACATCCAGTTGGCATCATAATGCACCATTGTATGCCCGGTCAGCATCTTGCCTGTGCTACATTGATACTTGATGAGTCAGCATCTTGCAATTTGTGAGTGCATTAATGCATCATGATGGCAAATTGGTCATTAAGGCACTATGCAACCCTTACAGACTTAACAGCTGTGTTAGTCTACCTACAACAATAAAGCATATGACTACCTTATCTCTTAACGACAGCGTTTGCGGAGCGTCCAACAGTGGTATGCCACACAAGTGTGAGCGGGTCGTACCACAGTCATCTAGATGATCCTGCCAAATCATCCTCTAAAACTAGCCCTAAAAGCTTATTTCTTGGAGGATTTTCAAAATTCAAAAATTCTAGATAATCCTGCCAAATCATCCTCAAAAACTAAGCACTAAAAGTTTATTTCTTGGAGGATTTTCATAATTCAAAAACCAAGTTGTTTGCTGTTGTTGTCAGATAGGTAGAATAAACTGAAAAAACACTGTGTTTTCATACACCCAGTGTGTATGCCACTTATGGGCCCCTCTGTGTGGCATACAACTGGTCGTACAAACCGCGTGCCATGTCTGGTTATTATTCTATCTACAACAACAAAGCATACAGAGGTTGTATACTTAAAGCACTGAACGTCATAAGCGGGGTGTACGGCGGTGGTACGCCACGCTAGTGTGAGCGGGGCGTACCACAGTCATCCTGTCCATGGCCCTCCTCAAAATCAGGATTATCAGCTCTAAAATCGTTATTTCTGGGTGGATTTTCATGATTTAAACAACAAATCTATTGTAAATGATTGCTGTTGTTGATGTAGGTAGAACAAATCGAAAACATCACTTGATTAGCATATGACACAGTGTATAAAGCCACTTGTGGATCCGTGGCGTACACTGTGTCATATGCCAATCTCATGGCGTTTTACGTTAGTATCGGGGCTCACCTTTCTTGACGAGGTAGACCTGGTGGTCCAGGATGACCTCTGACTGTTTGTAGCACACGGTGGGGGAGACGCCCTTGGTGTAGGTTCGCTTCTCATCCCACGACACGCGCGCCTGGCCTTGTACATGTAGCTTCATGGCTGTAATAGACATAGACTATATACCCACTATACACACACACACACACACACACACACCCGCGCCTGGCCCTGCACGTGTAGCTTCATGGCTGTAATAGACGTATACACATTATATACACACTATACAAACACACACACACACACACGACACCCGCGCCTGGCCCTGTACATGCAGCTTCATAGCTGTAATAGATGTATGTATACACATTATATACACACTATACACACACACACACACACTATACACACACACACACACACCCGCGCCTGGCCCTGCACGTGTAGCTTCATAGCTGTAATAGACGTATACACATTATATACACACTATACACACACACACACACACACACACGCGCCTGGCCCTGCACGTGCAGCTTCATAGCTGTAATAGACATAGACTATATACACACTATATACACACTATACACACACACACACACACCCGCGCCTGGCCCTGCACGTGTAGCTTCATGGCTGTAATAGACATAGACAATATACACACTATATACACACACACACACATACACACACACACACACACACACACATACACACTATACACACACACACACTATACACACACAATACACACACTATACACACACACTACACACACACACACACCATACACACACACACACACACACACCCACGCCTGGCCCTGTACATGCAGCTTCATGGCTGTAATAGATGTATACACACTATATACACACAATATACACACTATACACACCATACACACACACACACACACACACCCGCGCCTGGCCCTGCACGTGCAGCTTCATAGCTGTAATAGACATACACGGACTATGCATTCATTCAATGTTTGATAGTCTGGAATAAAATTGAAGATATGTCCTACATATAGCTAGTCAGGAGCCAAATCTCGAAAAGACACCTTATAAAAAGGTGCTAGGCGTTTTAGAGTAGAATTGTATTCTGTATTGGAATAGTGTAATTTGGACGTGTCAAATTCAAATCTGCAATATGTTAAGAGGTCAGTCTTTGCCATATGTCCCAAAATCAAGATGGCTGCCAAAAGGGCATTTATGCCAGATGAAATTTTGTTATTTTAATCAAGAATTATGCCCAGGTGGGGGCCGTCTTAGATTTGGGGCATATAATTATCAAAGACAGACTGTAGAATAGATTTACAGTAGAATTTACTGTAGATTTACAGTATAATCTACTGTAGGTTTACAGTAGAATCTACTGTCAAATGGGTTACAGTAGAATCTACTGTAGATTTACAGGGGAATCTACTGTAGATTTACAGTAGAATCTACTGTAGGTTTGCAGTAGTATCTAATGTAGATTTACAGTAGATTCTACTTTAGAATGGATTTACAGTAGAATCTACTGTAGGTACACAGTAGATTCTTGTGCTTACCTACAACAAACTGTACACCTACAGTAGAATCTACTGTATACCTACAGAAATGGCACCCAACATTTTACAGTGCCTGTAATGTTCCCTAGACCTGTGTAGCCATGTTGCAGCATGTGGCAGCTCCTTGTGACTGTTATTGGTGCTGACACCTGGTGCCAGCAGCAGGTACCATAAAACCTCACTTAGAAGCCGAACTCCCAAATAACTCGCACCCTGACTTTGGGCCAATCCTATAAGCCGCACTGACTTTAGAACTGCAGTAGGGTAAGTTCACCACTTTCAACCGGTCTGATGCATGTTTTTTCATGAGCTACCTTTCAGGTCTGATTGCTCCTAGAGTTTTTTGTGCATATCCTTCAGAATTGAACCAAACTTTAGGTATTGCTCTGAAGAATAACATTCATGATGTATGATAATGTCATATGTCAGTTTGCAGTGTTTAATTCCATGATTTATCAGAGTATTCAGAATTGCCCCTTTTCACCCTAAGTCAGCCAAAATGAACCTTGAGTCAGCCATATTACAACCACCAGAAATATGTGAAAAATACCAGTAATTTCCTGATTTTCATCAATGGATTGGCTCACATGAACACATGCATCATATATCAATATGTTACAACTAACAATAGAGAAGAAAACAATTTATTGAACATGTAATAATCAAGACGAGGCAGTACTGTACCTCAGGTGAATACAACTGCATTATGACTTATCAATACAAGTAAATATTACTTGTATGAGCAATGAGGACTAAATATAACATTATAGACATGCAGTATGGAGTTCTATTGAATATATCGGGGGCTCTGCCCCCTCACCCCCTTTCCCCCCCCCCTCTTTTTGCGTTTCACCCTTGCCCTCTATACACTGCACAAGTAGGCCTAATATCCCCTCTAGTAGAAGAGGATATTCTGGGAGGAGGAGGTATTCACAAGGGTAGGGGGAGAGATGTTAGACAAAAATCCAGGGTTTGAGAATTCCAGGAGGGACTCCAGAGAAGAAAATCCCATGGTTGACTTAGGGTATGAGGTGGCTGACTTAGGGTGAATTGTGGCTGACTTGGAAATGGGTATACCTTACAAAATCAGTCCTAAATATAACTTAGGAAATTAATTTTGCTCAATAAAGTCATGATTTGTGTAATTTAGATACATATCCAGCTCACAAAACTAATCGACACTGTGTATGAAAGGGACAAATACTTCAAATCAACTACCAAAGAGTATGAACAGTGGGGAGATTTCCATTCTCTGTTTGTCAAAACAGGTCAAACAGGGGTACTTCTGACTGATTCTACAGTATGAAAAAAAGTGATGATGCAGATGCAATGTGTAGTATATATTTGTAAAACACTTCAATTCTTAAATCAGTGGGAGTTTATAGTCACCGGATGAATGCTGAACTTGTTATTTCATGTCAAAAGTGGTTGACTCAAGGTATGAGTTTGACTTAGGGTGAACCTACCCTATAGTAGAAAAAACTCGCATATAAGCTGCACCCCTACTCTGATCTTATAAGCTGCACCCCTACTCTGATCTTATAAGCCACACCCTTACTCTGATCTTATAAGCTGCACCCCTACTCTGATCTTATAAGCTGCACCCTTACCCTGATCTTATAAGCTGCACCCCTACTCTGATCTTATAAGCCGCACTGGTGATCTGACTCTCGCCCTGGCCATGGCTTCTACGCGAGGCTTTACGGTATCAGCAGCGGCCCGTGGTGCCAGCACCCATCCACTGCCACATCCGTCTCCATGAGAGGCTCTCAGAGCTGTCTCCTCCTCATACTCCTGGTAACAGGCCTGCAGATCACAGCCATTTTCTGTTCAACTCACAATCTCCAGTGGGCAGATATTCCGCACGACAACGTCTACTCCATCTCTGCAATATCCTTCCTCCGTGTAAGACTAGGGACCAAAACGGTCCCCTACGCCATGGTCATTGAAATATGCAATTTCCTCTAAACAATTCGATTCAAATATTTGAATGAAGCCCTAAACATGAAATTCTGAAAGTTACAGACACATTGGACAAGTTCTGATGGTAGCATTTGTTGATTTTCTCAGGAACTATTTTTGGTGTAGGGAGACGGGCACGGTGTGATTCGGACAGGAAAGCAGGAAAGTGGTACTGCTTTTGGTTCTTTTTCTACAGGAGAGCCCCAGGTGGATCAAGAGAGGAGGTTATATTGAGTCGCTGGAAATCGAGAGTGTTCAACTCATTCAAGGCTTTTCAGCATTTTCTGTTAAAACTTTCATACACTTTTATGTGAATACCATTGTGACTATGATGTAGATTCCACATGAGATTCCCCCCTGGACCTACTGCACCAACAACTCAGGGGACATTCAATTTCAATTCAATTTCAACTTGACATGAGTTTATTCTGTAATCTCAAAAAATATAAAAGTATATACAATTACATTTGTTTCAATTGGATCACAGAAGAGGATGATACTTATAATAATATAACATTATTAAATTTGCATTTTGTTTACAAAATCTGTTATTTTATCAAAGTATATATATATTAAGTATTTATATATCAAAGTAGCATGGAGTAAACACAGAGAATGAGGGATTCAGCTTCACACTTACGTTTGGTTTTTTTCCTCCTCATTGACCCCTGATTTACATGGACCCATGTGACCTTATGTGACCCTGACTGACCCCTGTGACCTCCTAACAGGTGGGAACCCTCCTCCTGGTGAGCAAACTAAATGATGATGGGAGTACTGGGGTGTGTGTGGGGGGGGGGGGGGGGTAGGGAGGCAGTAGGACGACATTTTGTGAATACCCCTACCTCACTAGAGACCCGTGCCTTGACTCTGTGCGAGGTTCGGTGTTCACAATGGAAGAAGGCAACAAACAGACAAAGTGACACAGATACAGTTCTCTCTGCTGCTAATTTAATACAGACATGGCAGAGGTAGCTTATATCCCAATATGACCATGTGTAACACCGGCTCTGTGGCGCAACGGTAAACTGCCCGTCTCCAACACCACAGATGGTGATTTCAATCAGGACCCCAACTCTCGTGTACATATTACAGGGAAACGTGCTGTAGATCTACAAGTCACTACCGTAACCTGCATCTACAGTAACAGAATTGTACATGTACAGTAAAATTTGCTGTATTATTCTTTACAGCTAAAGTACTGTTCATTTACAGCAAATTTTGCTGTTCATGAACAACAACCTTTTACAGTGTAAGGACCCCAACTACCAATGAAGAACCACAGGATTCAAATATCTCATTAAATATTAATCTGAATCATAGGAAAAAAAACAATGCATTGTATTTCTTAAATCCAACATGGGACATACACTGTTAGAAGTAAGTAGTGTTCCTGTACACCAAATACTGGGGGCAACTTTGGTTCCAGTAGATTGTGCAGTAGACTTACAGTAAGTGACGGACTCTGATCCATTGCGCCACAGAGCCGGTGTTACAAACATTCATATTGGGGCATATCTCTACTCTGCTTCTCAACTGATTAATTATAGTTTGTAAAGGTCTGGGGTTCGCCTCCCAGTGCTGGTGATATTTTTAATCATCCATGTAAGGGAAAAACTAATTTTAGGAGGATGTAGGTAAAACAAGTGAAGTGGCTCGACCAAGGATTGAAATCACCATCTGTGGTGTTGGAGACGGGCAGTTTACCTTTGCGCCACAGAGCCGGTGTTACACATGGTCATATTGGGATATAAGCTACCTCTGCCATGTCTGTATTAAATTAGCTACAGCCTTGTTGCTAAAGATCGATCCCACGACCTCTCGTGTACATATTACAGGGAAACGTGCTGTAGATCTACAAGTCACTACCGTAACCTGCATCTACAGTAACAGAATTGTACATGTACAGTAAAATTTGCTGTATTATTCTTCACAGCTAAAGTACTGTTCATTTACAGCAAATTTTGCTGTTCATGAACAACAACCTTTTACAGTGTAGGGACCCCTTCCCCATCCCAAGTCCCTCAGGAGTTCACAGGATATCAATCGAAGTGAGCATGGATACGTCTAACAACAATCACACTGCCGAGAGCCGAGCAGGTTCTGAGACGCAGATCTCAAGGATGGTCCCAATAAACAGATAAACTACGACTTAAGTAGATGACTGGCACTTAAGCATGTGGCACCCACTCACAGTAAAGCACCCCCTATATACACTTACAACACTCTGCACTGACCCACACTCAGCCACTCAGACACTCAGACACTCCCATATACCGGGAAGTACCCCGGAAGTATCCGCAGAGTTAGGGAGAACTGGCCAAGGAACCATCATTACTACATTCTTGGCTGATTGTAAAATATATCTCATCCACCTAATGGGTAGCCACCTGAGCTCATTGATTCCAGTATTTGAAAATTGCAACTTATAAACAATTAGATAAAAGCAATACCGGAATCTAAAAATTCAGTGCAGAGTGCACTTTACCTATATCATGAACACATTGCTATACTCTAGCTGGGACCTGCTGGCAAGCCCCCCAACTGTGCATTCAGTATGGTCCACCTTGATAATATCAATCAAAATGTAGACAACACCTACCCAAATGTCATTTACAGACACTATCAATAAACTTTCTATCCTCCTGGTTGCCACATTTACCACTAGTTTAACAACCTACACCCAGTAAACAAATAACGTTATACACCATTTTATAACGTTATATAACGTTATATGTCAACGTTTTTCTAAGGCTCTTTAGTATGACATAACGTTATGTAAAATTCAAAACGTTATTTTGACGTAAAAATAACATATTTTTGTTAGCTGGGCAGTGGGTTCCTTGAAGATAGCACCAACCCCTCCCCACATTATATGGCCCTGCTAATCTGTCAGAGACATTGTGTATCCAGTCCCCATTAAGGAACCTTTTTGCCAGCCTCACCAGCAGGTCCCAGATTCAGCATAGCACCTAAGCATGTGATTGGGAACAAGAATGTTGGTATTTTGGGATATTTCAGGTCAATGATTCAGCCACATTAGGGGTTTGTGTCTTACTCCCTGTGTGCTTTGACCCAGATGTACCAACAACTAACTGACCTTTGACCCTGATGTCGTTTTTGAGGCGGAGATCGATCCAGCCGGCGAGGATCTCCCCGGCGCGGTACAAGCCGTCATGGCGGTCGAACACGATGCACACGGACGCAGGCGGCAGCAACTTGTTGTTCTGGGCGGCCATCTTGGAACATAAGAACAGAACTATATAATGTACTGTATGGTGTTACAGGACTAGAGTGTAATATGGTGATGTAGACATGTGAATCTGTCATGTCTGGTAATATGGTGATGTAAACATGTGAAGCCGTCATGTCGGGAAGGACTAGAGTGTAATATGGTGATGTAAACATGTGAATCTGTCATGTCTGGAAGGACGGATATGGGGATAGCACAGGGCAGATTTCTAAAATTTAAATCATTTTATTATTTGGCAATAAATGTTATCAGAGTTACTTTAAATGGTGTTTTTCCTCGGTTCATGCCAACCTTTTGTACAAAACAATTTTAAGTCCATGGAAATTCAGTCCTTTTCCAGTGCTGAAATGAGCACACAGAAACTGGGACATAATTGCATGGCACTGAGAAGATGTACCTAATGCGCTGAGCGCTGGGGGGATTAAATAAAAGCTGATGGTAAGCCCATGTCTTATCTCGGTTCTCAGAAAGGACCATGTCTTATCTCTGTTCTCAGAAAGGCCCATGTCTCATCTCAATTCTCAGAAAGGCCCATGTCTCATCTCAATCCTCAGAAAGGACCATGTCACATCTGATTTAACTTCAGTAGCTGTCATATTTAAACTACAGTAAATTCCCATGTATAACCTGCAGCTCATGTATAACCCGCACCCTGACTTTGGGAGAATTTTATAACCCGGACCTGATGTGAATATTTTTTCCCTGGACGATACATCTAAAAACCCTCGTATTACCTGCACCTAGACTTTGGGAATATTTTATAACCTGCCCCAGATAATTTACTGTGGGTTATACATGGGAATCTAAGGTAATAAGGTTATGTTTATTATGAAATAGTCAGACAGGCATTATAGAAGGCCCAGATGGCAGAGCGGTGCTTAGCCGTAGTCCGGAGTAGAGCTGTATACTACTGAGTATACTATGCTGATATTTACCTTTATAAAAATCTATTTAAAAGAAATGTAGGCTAAAGTACAAGATACAACATAGTTCTGTGCAGGACATACTACAACACTTGTTGTAGCAGACATCCAGCAGGATTCAACATGGCTGACATTTAGATGACACATGTAGTTCATGAGCTCGGGGCAAGAAACTACTTTTGAGTACCAACTTTGGGCATTAAACCTGACAATGTTCTATGGATTGGTATTTGGAAAAAGTTGGGAGATGTTGTAGCACGGATTCCTCATTTCACCTGGGTAACAAAACTATTTAGGTTGCTCAGGCATGTGCCACTATAAAATAAATTGTCAGGCTCAATGCTAACATTGGTACTCAAGAACTCCTATTCTCCACGCCTCTAGATACTCCTGCTACTATAATTCTTTTTCAAAGGCAAAGACATAAAATAAGATACATTGATCTCTCTGGAGAAACAACTATTCCCATACTAACAAACATCGATCATCTTTGCACGTCCTAATATAGTCTGCAGAGAGGTAGTGCCATCTAGTGTATGTTGTGTACACTACCTCTCTGTAGAGTCATGCAAAGATGATGATGGACTCTAAGTGGTACGCCTTCCATGGTACCCTATAGCCTACTCCCTCACCAAACTGAGGTCTTGTTAGGACCTGTGACAGCAGGCATGGCGGGACGTGCTACCAAACTGAGGTCTTGTTAAGGCCTGTGGCAGCAGGCATGGCGGGACGTGCTACCAAACTGAGGTCTTGTTAAGGCCTGTGGCAGCGGGCATGGCGGGACGTGCTACCAAACTGAGGTCTTGTTAGGACCTGTGGCAGCGGGCATGGCAGGACGTGCTACCAAACTGAGGTCTTGTTAAGGCCTGTGGCAGCGGGCATGGCAGGACGTGCTACCAAACTGAGGTCTTGTTAGGACCTGTGGCAGCAGGCATGGCAGGACGTGTTACCAAACTGAGGTCTTGTTAGGACCTGTGGCAGCGGGCATGGCAGGACGTGCTACCAAACTGAGGTCTTGTTAAGGCCTGTGGCAGCGGGCATGGCAGGACGTGTTACCAAACTGAGGTCTTGTTAGGACCTGTGGCAGCAGGCATGGCAGGACGTGTTACCAAACTGAGGTCTTGTTAGGACCTGTGGCAGCAGGCATGGCAGGACGTGTTACCAAACTGAGGTCTTGTTAAGGCCTGTGGCAGCAGGCATGGCAGGATGTGTTACCAAACTGAGGTCTTGTTAGGACCTGTGGCAGCAGGCATGGCAGGATGTGTTACCAAACTGAGGTCTTGTTAGGACCTGTGGCAGCAGGCATGGCAGGACGTGTTACCAAACTGAGGTCTTGTTAGGACCTGTGGCAGCGGGCATGGCGGGACGTGCTACCAAACTGAAGTCTTGTTAGAACCTGTGGCAGCGGGCATGGCAGGACGTGCTACCAAACTGAGGTCTTGTTAGGACCTGTGGCAGCGGGCATGGCAGGACGTGCTACCAAACTGAGGTCTTGTTAAGGCCTGTGGCAGCGGGCATGGCAGGACGTGCTACCAAACTGAGGTCTTGTTAGAACCTGTGGCAGCGGGCATGGCCGGACGTGCTACCAAACTGAGGTCTTGTTAGGACCTGTGGCAGCGGGCATGGCCGGACGTGCTACCAAACTGAGGTCTTGTTAGGACCTGTGGCAGCGGGCATGGCAGGACGTGCTACCAAACTGAGGTCTTGTTAAGGCCTGTGGCAGCGGGCATGGCGGGACGTGCTACACTACATTAGGGAGTGGTCATTTTTTAACAACAGGGGGGGGTGGATTTGGGGGAGGGACCAAAAAAAATTGGGGGGACCAAAGAAATTTGGACCCCTCTTGAGGGGGGGACCAAAAAATTGCACCCCTTTTTAGCGAAAAAGCCTGTGCGTTACTATAGCTCAAAGGGTCGGCCGCGCTAAATTTCAACCTGCCTGAGGGGGGGACCAAAAATTTTCGACCCCCCCCTGTTGTTAAAAAATGACCACTCCTTACAACAGGCACCAGGCCAGCTGCAGCAGGTGGAGGGTAAGGATGGCAGAAATGTCAAACTGTAGAAACTCACATGGTGGTTCTGTGATCCATGGGATATGTGGTTTTATAATGATATATCGGGGTCTATCATATATGCGCTACATGGCTCTAGGCCACTTTTCTTTAAATTTAGGTTATGGGCCTGCCCCACTAGCAAAGGCCAAAATCAGAATAAAAATAAAATTAGGAAAATTCACATTTTTATTCACCCTTATGTGTTCCCGAGAAAACAATTCAAATAGATAATAAAAGTTATATCCAATATGATACAAAAAATGTATACTGTTGGAAAGCTAAAACTGATGATCTACTTCTCATTGTGATGAAATAATAATTCATTTTTCTCCAGCTGTGAAAGAAAGAACAGGTAGGATATAAGTTTACTAAGGGATCAATGCTTTTCTACTGTTGGATCATCCTGTGTTCAGAAGTTTTCTAGACATATCTGAATACAACTCCTAGAGCACGGTATTTTTTAAAATTCAATTTAAACTAATGCCATCCTCCATGCTTTTGTAATTTACTGAGGTATCCGTAACCCTAAGGATAAAAGGCAGTGTGGCTTATGATGATACAGCGGGGTCTATGAGGGGGCGTGCGGCAGGAATGGGGCAGGTTCAGGGACCTGCCTGACGCATCTAACCGGCAATTGGAACAGACCTTAACACCAAGAACATGTTATGCTTAGAGGCAATAGAAAGCAGAACTTGAACTTTGAAAAACCTCCTTTCTAACTCAAGTAACATGCGATATATATATGTATATTGTGTGCAACCTGGGAAATGGAAAAGCAAGCAAGAAACTTTTGTGTCTATGACATTTTCTCACCATTCTGTGTTTAAGCCTCCATCAATGTCCGCAGTTGTTTGTTGTAATATCCAGCGGCCTCCGTAACCTGTATGTGTGCAGGGTGTTGCCTCTCTGCATGCAGGGTACAGCACTACTATAGCCTGCATGTAGGGTATGTGCTTGTTGTGGTGTGTGCAAAACTGGTGCAATAATGGCACAATGTGCACTCACTGCAGTCATTTCTGGGATCCTCAAGTCATTTCTTGGCACCTCCAGTCATTTCTTGGATCCTGTGTCTTGGCTGTGTTTTGTCTTAAAATGTATATTTGCTTCCACTTGCCCTATATGAGTTGATTGGCCCCAGTCAGGCAGAGCTCCAGGACACCAGGCAGCACACTGCTCTCAGGTAGTATAGCGATACTTTGGGTGGCTCCGTGTGTGCGGCCATGTTAGTTTTGTTCTCAAAATATCGAGTAAGATCTAGGTAGTGACCACGCTCGCACACACCATGATATGCCAGGAACAAGCTGCAGTGCGAGAGCAGAACGGGAAGCGGAAATGACTTCTTGTGTCAGTGTACACACAGTGGTTGTGAGAACCAGTCCACACCACTATAGTGCAGTCAGCCAAGGTGACAGCAGGATCCCTCAAGGTATTGAGATATCATGGGGTGCTGGTTCAGGTACAGCAGCATGATGACAGAATCCTGGACGGTTGATATCAACATCTACTACAGACAACTGGTTGGAGCTACAGTCAGAGTCGGTGTACAGATGACATATGTCTACAGATTACATCAGGTGGAAGATGTTAAAAACTCCATAATAGCTGCTTTGTGAGATTGCAGTCTCTGATGTGGATAGTTGGTTTGATAGCTGAACATCACATCGGTGGTATGGGGAGATATCTGCTTCCTACACAGGTGTCAACCTGGGACCAGCCCAGGACATGTCGTTAAGTCTGCAGCAACCAGCGCTGTGTGTGGTCCAACTAGATTGAAAAAGGGAAAAATGAAATGATATCAATTTCACATTACATACCCATATGGATAATATTTTTTAAAGTTTAATTTGGGTTATTTGAAATAAAACAATTCGGCTAAGATTGGGGTTTGTGTGCTCATTAGCATATGCGCACTAATTGCGTTTAATACATAAGCAATGATGATGATATTTTCAACCAGCCGACTTGGACATCCTAGTGTGCTCACAGGACAGGACCCTTTTTGGCAGCACCACAGACACAGGGACAACACCAAACATATAAGCACAGCAAGACAGAGCCTGGCCCCGTTCATGATACAGTGTAAATAAATGAATATCAAACTCAAATCACCACAGGTTGTGACATAACTTTAAAATGGAGACAGACAAGATGTACTTTCAGCCAGCCAGATGCACCACATTGACATTCATACTCATTTTTTAACCCTGCAAAAAAATAAGAAAAATCACCAACAAAAACAGGATGATTGAAGATAGTTCAAGAGGAATAGGCCACAGCACTGACTAATACTATTGACTATTGCAGACATATTGAGCACTATACATTCTCTCCCCTGGAGCAGGAGGGTAAGGTTATAAGAGGCTCCCGGTGTCAAATAGTGAGTCAATTAGGGTTAGTGCGTGAATGTCCATTGACGTAGGAGAGACAACATACATGTAGCACATGCTGACACACGCAATGACTGCAATATGTGTTACTTTAATAGTTAAACGGGCTCGCGGCCATTGCAGAATGGACTACTGCACATCCTTTTGGGCATATGGCATAGATATGTCAGAATCATGCCATTTTTGGTAATGTTAAGAGATAATAAAAATGTATTCCGACTTTTCTCCAAAAGGTAACATTTTGACCCCCAGAATGCAAAGTGATAAACTCTGAAACTATTTTTAGATTAAAGGTATATATCTTTGTGTTAGTTGTGTGATGTTTCAGAATTATGTGGTATTTGGTTAATAAAATACTATAAATGTATAGTTAGAGTACTTGGTGAATACGGTCTATCAATGCTAAAGCAATGGGAGGGCCGTTCCTGAGGGTAGCATGCAATAACCCAAGGCCGTATTGCACGCTATGGCCGTATTGCATGCTGCCGAGGCTCAGGTGACCCTCGGTAGATTCCAAACAACACTGTCCAGTGTGATTACATATCCCAGCTAGCAAGGATACGTTGGGCCAACATTGGTAATAGTCGGCACCGTTACAGGCAAAATCTCAACATTGTGCCAACGTTGAACTGCCAACGTTGTACCAACGTTGGCAAATTTAGGTTGTACCAATGTGGGCAATACTCCCAGTGATCTACCAACATTGGTACAACAACACATAATTCATATTGTGCCAACGTTGGCAAATCAACGTTGGCCCGACATTGAAAATACTCCCAGCAATGAGAAGATAACCATCGTTGGCCCAATGTTGCATTTATAACGTACACCAGAGGGCATTGATGATTGTATGTAGAGATTTTGACCAGGCAGCCCCATTATTCTTCACCATAATGGGGCACTTATATCACCCCTCTGGGTTGTATAAATGTTTAAGCAAGAGTCATTCCATTTATAAGCTATAAAATGTTTAATTACTAAATTATCAGGTGAAATAACAGAAACCTG
Organism: Harmothoe impar; assembly: GCA_947462335.1. Lineage (NCBI taxonomy): Eukaryota > Metazoa > Annelida > Polychaeta > Phyllodocida > Polynoidae > Harmothoe > Harmothoe impar. Next base: position 68,488,116 of record OX381719.1, on the reverse strand, counting down.
GCAATAATTGTATGAGGACACCATTTTGTGGGGAATGACAACTAGATAAAGGGCATGGGTAAAGGTCTTATTCTATATCACTTCTTGGCCCTTTGAGCTGAGATTAAGATGAAATGTAAATATAGAACTAAATGGCTATCTCTATAAAATGATGACATGTTGGTACAATTTGGTACAATGTTGGGCCAACATCAGAAATAAATATTGGGTCAATTTTGGGAAATATATGTTTGAACAACATTGCCTTTAGGCTCTATATATGGTTGGCTAGACGTTGGGACATTGTCTTTGTCCAACGGTCGGTGCAACGTTGGCAAACAGTGACGTTGGGCCAACATTGTACAACGTTGGCAAAGTGTAGAAATGGACGGCCAAAAAGCACTTTAGCCAACGATAAAGCCCAACGTTGGCCCAACCCCGCCACTGTTGGCCCAACGTTGAATTGCTAGCTGGGACACTGAGTAGCACCATCACATACGTCTGGTCTGATACATGCATTCCGACCTCCGTCAGCTACACACCCACCACTCATACCAAGCATTCTTTAAACAACTCAGTAAATGATACACACAGGAAGAGCTGAGAAAAACAGGAGTAGGTGGAAGATGGAGGTCACAGCATGAGATAAGCCACCAATTAGATCATCCAATAGAGTGGCTTACACGGCACACAGCAGCTCACACAGCAGCTCACACGGCACACATCAGCTCACACAGCAGCATACGCAGGAGCTCACATACATCAGCACACACAGCAGCACATGCAGCAGCACATACAGCAGTTCACAAAGCAGCTCACAAAGCAGCTCACACAGCAGCTCACACAGCAGCTCACACAGCAGCTCACACAGCAGCACACACAGCAGCACACACAGCAGCTCACACAGCAGCACACACAGCAGCACACACAGCAGCACACACAGCAGCACACACAGCAGCTCATACAACAGCTCACACAACAGTAGCTCACACAGCAGCTCACACAGCAGCTCACACAGCAGCTCACACAACAGCAGCACACAACAGCTCATACAGCAGCACACACAGCAGAACACACAGCAGCTCATACAGCAGTTCACACAGCAGTTCACACAGCAGCTCACACAGCAGCACACACAGCATCACACAGAGCAGCTCACACAGCAGCACACACAGCAGCTCACACACAGCAGCACACACAGCAGCTCACACAGCAGCACACACAGCAGCTCACACACAGCAGCACACACAGCAGCACACACAGCAGCACACACAGCAGCACACACAGCAGCTTACATAGAGTATAGGAGTTGTGTGCTGTAGGTGTATCACACAGCATATAGGTATGTAACAGCTCACAGAGCAGCTCACAGAGCAGCACGCAGAGTAGCTCACAGAGCAGCTCACAGAGCAGCTCACATAGAGTATAGGGGTTGTGTGCTGTAGGTGTATTACATGTTATACAGGTTTGTAACAGCTCACACAGAGCAGCTCACATAGAGTATGTACAGGGCTGTATGTGTACCCTACTACTACAGTGTACAATCATACAGGTATATAGCAGTAAGTGTATCACAGAGCAGCTCACAATTTGACACAATGTAGGGTATATGCACAGGGGTAGTGCCCTGTACATACACCCTACTACTGCTGCTGTACTCACACAGTGCCCTGTATGTAGACCTACTACTGCTGCTGTACTCACCTGCTACTCCTGCCTCCTGCCGCACCCCTCTGTCTGTCTGACTGTCTGTCTGTGTGTGTGTGTGGTGTGGTGTGTGTGTGTGTGTGTGCTGTGTGTGTGAGTGAGTTACTCACTGAGTGTGTGAGCTACTCACCCCGCCCTGCTCCCTGCTCTCTGAGCCCTGCTCTCTGAGTGAGGCAGACCTTCCACCCAGGGCAGGTCCTGCCCCCCCCCCCCAGCTAAACAAGTATGGCTCTAGACCCCTAAAATCCATATGGCGACATGACCATTTCTTAAATCGATGTGCGACATGAGGCCTAGTGACATGCGACATGAGGCCTAGTGACATGCGACATGAGGCCTAGTGACATGCGACATGAGGCCTAGTGACATGCGACATGAGGCTTAAAAAGATGGTGATATGGGGCACGGACAGCTCTTAAAATCAACATGGGACAAGAGCATTATTAAGCAACATAGACATGTGGTATGGTCATTTCTTAAAATCGACATGCGACATGGGGACCACCGCATTAAAGGGCCCCCCAAGTTAGTGGTAATCAGTGCTGTGAGGTAGCACATTCTCCTGGGTGGCTGGTAGTGGTTGCACTAATCTAAATATTCTCTCACTATAGGCCTATATAGCATATGTGCAAAAATAAAATACCCATGCTGTTCGAGAGGTTTAGCCGCTGTTGGTAAATATGAGTTTACAGGGCAAAATAAATCTGATTCTGTCTCAAATGTTAGAACTATGGTATATATAAACGGAATAATACATGAATAATCTAGCACTCAGGCTGGTTATCCATTATTATTATACCATGGTACTTAAAACAGTGTCTAAACTGGATCACCACAGTGCCTTAGCAGTGGATAACTGTACTGATATGACGTCACATGGTGGGTTTTCATGATAAACACAAGTTTAGGTTGAAATTAGATCAGATATATTTCTCAAAAACTAAAAACCATAGTATAAATGTAATAATACATGAAGAAGCCAGCACACGGGTTGGTTGTTCATGGCTGAGGCACGAGGCACAAATTTTCAGGCCATGGTACATAGTGTAAGGGAATTGGTTACCATCCCCTTCCATGCACCAGACCGACCCAGTTACGCACGGCGTGGTCAAGTTGTCGGACGGAGATGTAGCTCAGCAGTAGAGCACTGGCTCATGGGTCTAGAGGTAGTGGGTTCAAATCCCACTTTCCCAAGATCATTTTTCCGCAACCATTACAATAGTAACTTACTTTTTTAAACTTTTGTGGTCATACTTAATTTCCCTAGTTCTGCAGTAACAGATTAGTGATATTTCCATAATTCAATTTCACCTCAGTAGGCCTATCTAGCATCAAATTCCTATTCTAAATGCTACTGGAATCAAATAGTATACACTCTAAGGAGTAATTTGATGCCTTGTTTATGTATCCACTGTCGAATTCTCGTGTCATTGTACAAGTATTGTGTCATTGTATTGTTTCATTGTATTGTGTCATTGTATTGTGTCATTATATGAGTATTGTGTCATTGTATTGTGTCATTGCATTGTGTCATTTTGCATGTATTGTGTTATAGTATTGTTTCATTGTATTGTGTCATTGTATTGTGTCAGTGTATTGTGTCATTGTATTGTGCTATTGTATTGTGTCATTGTATTGTGTCATTGTATTGTGTCATTGTACAAGTATTGTGCTATTGTATTGTGTCATTGTATTGTGTCATTGTATTGTGTCATTGTATTGTGTCATTGTATTGTGTCATTGTATAAGTATTGTGTCATTGTATTGTGTCATTGTACATATATTGTGTCATTGTATTGTGTCATTGTATTGTGTCATTGTATTGTGTCATTGTATAAGTATTGTGTCATTGTATTGTGTCATTGTATTGTGTCATTGTACAAGTATTGTGTCATTGTATTGTGTCATTGTATTGTGTCATTGTATTGTGTCATTGTATTGTGTCATTGTATAAGTATTGTGTCATTGTATTGTGTCATTGTATTGTGTCATTGTACAAGTATTGTGTCATTGTATTGTGTCATTGTATACATATCTTGTCATCTTATCATGTCGTTGTATATGTTTGTGTAATTGTACTGTGTCTTTGTATACGCATTGTGTGGTTGTATACATATCATGTCATTGTATAAGTGTTGTGTGTGTCATTGTACACCTATTATCTATAACACCAGAGGGCAGCAGGACTCCGGCACCTCACAGGCCCCTGATAGGTAGCACTACACTATATAGGTCTCAGTGAGGGTAATCCTACAGAAAACTGAGAGTCATATACGATTCTGGTCAGAAGTGAATACTGCAGGGGCACTATAATTAAGTTGGAAATGATGCCAATATAATGAAAAACTTGTACACATGCTGCTGAATGTCAGCCAATTTCAATCAAATAATAGGAAAGGGATTCTCAGTGAGTTTACATTTTTATCAAAGGCTAGATTGGGAATCAGTGAAAATGCAAATTATTCAGTAAAAATTCAGGCGGAATTCGGGTGATTTCACGCTAGAGACCAGACCAATTTTACGTGGTCACTAGCTAATTTGGGTTGGAAATGTTTTGTAGGTTTGTTTGTTCACACCAACTAATATAGACACCCCTTTTGTGTCCTAGGACAGGGGGGGAGCAAAATTGGTCACAAGGAAAGTTGGTTAAAGAGCAAATTTGCCTTGCCAAAAGGTGCTCATTATAACGAGATTTTACTGTACATTGTAAGCAATTCCTAGCTCACTGCATTACTGACTGTCTTCTCTGAGCTCTTAAGATTGCCCTTAAACAAAACTTTAGAGCCCACACAGAAGATATACATGCAATAGCAAAAATGAATTTATTGGATTATTAGCCCACCAATATTTAGCATCTTATAAAACACTACTAATGCCCAGCCCAGTGGGCACAGAACATTTAATCAACATTGAAAACCGGTTGACAATGCTGATTCAATGTTGATGCAATGTTGATTCAACGTTGAAATGAATTTTGTGCCCACTGGGAGAGGGCAATAATATACATATAGTAATTTAAGTGTAATCTGAAGCCTGCTATCATGTTGATATAAAATTGACCATGATCTGAAAATGAGGAAAAACAACACATCTGAGCATCGTGCACCATTTTTCTGCTGTTTTCAACATCAACATTGATACATGGTTGCTAATATTGATTCAATGTTGATGGAATGTTGATTCATGATTGAACTAAATGTTGTGCCTACTGGGTATCCCAAATTATGTTTCGTATACCAAAATGTAACAACGTTCCTCACCGCACCATGTCCATTGTGATTGTGACTTGCACTTCACAACACACACACAAGTACTCCCCTGTAGGTAGCGTGTTCCATCAACATTTAGATATTATTCACAAGAAACAGTGAAAGGGCAGATCTGGTAGAGCAGATATGTGGTGGTTCGTAGTTATTCTAGTTTAAGGAACAACGATCACGGCAGTTTCCAGGTGCGAGAATATCAGTCTTTATTCATAAAAACAACTCCAGTTCCTTCACAAGGGAAAGATCAGTGTAGAATCAATACACACAGGTAAATCAGGTTTCTCTATAGATAGAGGAAACGGTCAGTATAGTCTTAGTATACAACGCTGTCCGCAAGGTTGGACATAGTGAAGTCTATCGTCAGTCGGGCCTGCACTGACTGCCTTCCAGGTAAACACACGGGTCTTATATAATCACCGGCTCTTAGGTCACGTGGCCAGGTGGGTGGGTCGGCAGCCCACCTGAGAGCGGCACACGGTTACCTGGAGAGGACCTGCGCCCTCTCCCGGGAACTGTGTGCACTAGCTCCAGGTAGAGAAGCCGAGTAAACAGACGTTACCCGGAAATACCGTGTATGAGATTAATATGTAATATCATGCCCCTACACTACCCCCCCTAGACAAAAACTAGGTGGTAAAGAATATGTACGGTTTTCCTAACATATAGAAAACACTTTAGACAAACGTTTTACAGTTATTGTCTATACAGTAACTAGGGGCGTAACATATTATCACGACAAACTGCACAAGCGAGATCATTGAACTCAGTATAAATATGGCATTACACTGTACTAGTAACCATAATACATGTCTTGGTATGTTTTATAACATGTGAGTACACTTTCATACATACAATCGAACGGCTTGACACATTTCGATATGACTTCCTCATGAAGTTTTACTTGGTTATTAAAAAATGCGCGTGGGGTGTGTTTATATTTAAAGCGTAACGGAAAAGTTAATAAAAACCAGTCCTGATAAGGACTCACAACCAACAGCGTCTTACATAGGTATGTGTTTTAATGAATACATTCACACAATGGATAATAGTAACCACAGCCTTTGTTTAAGCCGGGTAATCCGATTATATAACCGGAAATCTTAATACCTCTCGCAACATACAACAGAGTCAACACACACGACAATACCCTATGGTATACTTAATATCTACACACAGTATTAACGACTTCATACAAACATTACGGGTAGCCACGTTTCCTAGCTTATCAGATCATACAATCTTCATATATAGCAAAATTTTAAACCCGTTTTATATGGTAAGTATGAGAACACCATATTGGAACACCTGAGGTGATATGTATCACAATACTATAATTTATTTTATATATTAAATATGTTTTAATGAGTAACCTGGCAGTGTACCCGGAAACCCTCACAATTAAATATAGCTTACTGGTGATCTAGTTGTGGGCAAGGTGCTCTCCGCTTCTAATAGACGAATGAGTGAGGTGCTCTCCTCTTCTTAATACTGTTTCTTGGATAAATATCACCCGTAGGTAAGTTCATATATACACAGCTCGGTAAGTATCCCGTCCTAGTTCCAGTAATGTTCATGATATAGGTAAGTATCATCCGACTGGAAACCACGAGTACTGTCTGTTTAACACGTAATCCTAGCTCCAGGAATGTTCATAATATAGGTAAGTATGATCCAACTGGAACCACGAGCATTGTCTGTTTAACACGTAATCCTTGGACGGGAACCTCTCTCCGCGTATGTCTAACAGCGGTTAGCCCATCTATACTGCTCTACATGTGAGGGAGAGAGGAGACACTTAATTGAGGTAGTACAGGAGGACACTTTTGTAACAATTTTCCTGATTTTACTACCCGTGTAAGCTCATTTGAGAGTGGGCTCCTCTGGGCCGCCCTCTGTTTAGTTATCATGGCGGATGGCTATCCGTCGGGTAACTCCCATAGAAGGAGTCACTCGACGGAGGTTACCCCTCTGTCGCAGGACGAGAGAGAGTTATTAGCTTTAGGGGACCTGGAGTCTACAGCTCCGGTCGACTTTAGCCTTCCAAAGGAAATCAGTGAGATGAATTTACCTAAATTCGTGTGGCAGACACCGAGTAAGATGAAGAATAGGGGAGTGAAACGCCGGAATGGCAGTAATATCTCTGAGATAAGGAAAGCTGAACAAGTTAGAACTACACAGTATCTCCTAGCTAGAGGAGAACATGTGAGGAAACTAGTGGATTTGGGATTGTCAGTGGCGCAAGCCAGGGGGTTCGTGTCAGGCCCGGGGTTGAAAGGACTCGAGGCCGGGGGATTTCCCTTGTTCCAGGTTGGGAATATTGCGTCACTGCCTACTTCGGGAGTAACCCGAACTGACCCGAACATGCCCGGAATACCGGTGCAGTCGGTCAGTAACGCTCCAGTGGGTGCGCCTTGGGGTCCTATGTCGTATGACCGTGGGGATAGTCAACACCCGGTGCATGGTGAGTTTGTACCCGATTGGAATGCCCCTAAGCATTCTACCCCAGAGCATATTCCAAACATGGCAGTCATGCATTTGGCAGCTAAATTCCAGAAGTTTGAGATGGGGGATGTAATTCCTGGAAGTAAGTTATGCAGGGGAGCATATGTCCAAGAATTAGACAAGTTCAACGAGAAGAAGTGTACCAAGCTATTCAGAGCTCCTTCCAATAATTCTAAGTCCAAACCCTACACTGGGGAGATTACTGGGGAAATAGGGAGCCGAGCTAGGCTACCCTCCTATGAGGATACGGAAAGGGATATGGAATTCTGGTTAGAACATACTAGTTCGGGGGCACATCAGGCCTACAAGTTTTGGGACGAGGTTATAAAGCAGAGTATGGGGACATACAGGGCTGCCGACCTCTCCAACGAGGATAGAGACCGTCTGAAATGGGCCTGGATGACATTTGTCCCGCCAGGTATGCCGACCTATAAATCCGGGAGAGGATGGAGGGTAGGTTCGGGGCAATGCCCATTCAATGACTGTATGGACAGAAGTCCAATAGCCGAGTATTTAGACTTATACCAGTTCGCACGCCATCTGGTGGAGTTCCATGGGCACTCCAAAATGATGTGGCAGTGCCGGGCCAAGTCTAACCGCTCAGTTAAATGTATGAAAGATGGTGAGCCTTTCAGCACATCTAGAAAGGGTTGTATGGTAAGACACTTAGTGGATGTACACCATATGAAGGCTGAAACTGCCATGTCCAATCTAGATATTCTCGAGAACTCTCCGGAGTCTTTAGGACTCACGGACAGAGAGAAGTGCGTGAGGGTACCACAGGGGTTGGCTTACACCCTGGTGTTCAACCATAACCCGAGAAGGTTGTGGCTGAATCGGAAGGCGTGGCCATACTACATTCAGGACTTTCCAGAGAAACGGTGGACCATGGAGTGCATACTCCTGTCTCTGTTGCCTTCGGACAGGTACAGACCACAGGTTCAGAGGAGTCCTCAGCTTCTGCTGGGTTAGACTCATCACCTGACGGTCGATCTACCCCGATCAAGAGACGTACTCCAGGGTCTTCCTGTGGATTTAGTAGGAACACTACTGAATCTAATAAGGAGGGTTCTGGCGGATCATTACCGAGGGTTGCTGTTAGCCCAAGGCAGGCCATAGAGGAGAGAATGGTAAAGGACCTGTTGGCTTCTCCTGTAGAGGAGGAGGATGACTGTGTATTTGTGGGACAGGAGGTAATACCTCCTACCACACTCTCTGAGGCTGGTGGGAACCTGGGACTGTCGAGGAAGATATTAAAAACAGAAAATACTTCCACTGACAGTCAAGGCTATGTAACAGGGAAGATAAAGTCAGTAAGTGGGAAAGAGGACTCTAAAACTAAAACAATCTATAGGACGATTGATTTCCAATCTGAGGGAGACGATTGGGTGGATCAAAAATTCACCCCACCCACAGGCAGGGTTCGATCAAATAGATTTGATATGGGAAAGGAACAGGAGATTGGTCGTAGACTATCCTCCGTTCCATCACCATCTACCTGTATGGGGGGTCTATCATTAAACTCTCCATCACCTGGGGTGGGTGAAGAAGAGATGTGTTTAGAATCGGTCCCTCTGCCTAAGCTGACTGGTGATATTGATCACAGTAGTATTGTATGTATCGGAACGGGACTATAGTTAAGTACTGTTTATTACTCAATCGACCTGCAGCCAATCAGAGGCCTCCATTTGGTCACGTGACCGGAAGTGACCTACTTAGGGGATTAGTGGTGCATTCTGGGTGACCTACTGACCTACTTAGAAGCTCTCAGCCAATCAGAGGCCGGCATTCTGGTAACCATGGTAACGTGACCTACTTACGTCACGTGACCTACTTAGGCTCAGCCAATCAGAAGCCGGCATTCTGGTAACTAGGGTAACGTGACCTACTTAGGGTTTGTTTGTAAACAACACCACGTGGCTCTCTTGTTTGTAAACAACACCACGTGACACGTGACTGTTTGTAAACAAACAATTCGACTTAGTCTGACATTTTCAGCTGTCGCATGCTGACCTGCTGCTATCATAAGAGAAACAAAAGCCCTAATCACGCTTTTCAGCTGGATCCTTCCACCCACCAGACATGGATCCAGATGGGAGGGTGGTTTAAAATTAATCCGTGTACCGACTGTCATACAATAGTGTAATTAGTTGAACACGTGTTACCTGTATAAAGGATTAGCAGGTCATGGGCTTAGAGTGTGTATAGAAAAACAACTACAGGTAGCGTGAACAAAGCGACCCCCTCCCTTTCTGTCACTCTGTCTGTGACTAGAGGGCGCGCGTGTGGTAAGCGGCTTAAATCTAAAGAAAAAAAATCACCCTCTCCTGTCGTCAGCAGTCAGCTGGCCGGCGGCTGGAAAATGCGATTAGAGGGATGATGAGCGCGGTTTTTTATATTCAATATATTAGAAGTGTGCTTTGTTGCTTATATAGTTCATTATGCGTTTAAAATGTTCGCGAGTATCGTAGAAATGTACAAAAATCCTATTGTGGCGCCATCTGACGAAAAGAGCGGAGAACTATACTAGGGTATGGCGAGCTAGACTAGAGCATGTAATCACCAGGCGGCAGAGTGGTCAAAAGACAATCTCGTAGTAGTAGGTCTACTTGGATCTTGAGTAGCCACCCTTGTGGTTGCAATTACCTAGACTAGTTGACCCTGCCAGCCTGGTCAAGTGAAATTAGTAAGGAGACCGCACATTAACGCGCTCCACAGTCTTTAGACAGTTAAGACTATAGTACCGTAGATTCTACTGTGTACTCACACTAACTATTTACAGTGCTACATATTCATACCCGTGTTCTAAGTGTTTTTTTTAGAAAAAAGCGATCTACTCACCCATTTTTTTTTAGACAAACTCCTATTAGCAGGTAACCCCTGTATAAACCATACTGCAAAGATCTGCTACTTCGAGCGTCTGCCTCGTGACTGATAGTGTACAACAAGACGAAGTGGGCAGAGGTGAAGTACTGTTCCAAGAAAAATTGAGGCTCTTTATATAGCTGAGAGAGCGGCTAATCCGGATGTTCTAAGCTTGTTTTCACCTAGAGCCCCACCCTCTTCCAGAGAGGAATCAAATTGCTTTTCACCTGGACCCTTCCACCCCTCATCCATCAGCATGAAAAGAGGGATAACAAGTGTAACGTGCGCTACATGTATATGGGATTATAGCTGGTGAAGAGATAAAGCCAGGTCAACTGTGTATACAAAGACTACAGGAGGTGATTAACGACAGGTGTGACGCGCCAGCCCGTGGACGGATTATCTTCTAAGCTGACGCTTATTCAACTAGCCAGCTGCCGTCCGCTCCACTCACCACGGCAAGAGGAGGTGCTTTTGTTTTACACTTAAGTCGCTTACCACATGTACTCGTCTCTACCTCACAGACAGACACCCTCTCGCTTGCTTCACGACCCCTGTAGCTTTTTTTGTATACACACTCTAATCTCATAACCCCCTGATCCGTTATACAGGTAACGGGTATTCTCTTTTAAATAGCTGCCAGTCAGCCTGCGGCAGCTGAAAACGACGGTAAGTAGCTTAGCTCTAGAAGCAAGAAGGCGTATATAAGGAGGCTGACACGTGTATAGGCGCCTTATAAGTCGGCAGGGGGTAAATACTAGTGAAAAAGGAAGGCAGGTGTGCAGGTAGCTTTCTAACAGACACGTGTGTGCACTAAGCTGCTTAAGTCTAAACCCACCTGCAGTAGTCAGGTAGCATGTGAAAACTTACTTAACAGATCTCTTAATTGAGTAGAGACTCTGTACTCTGTCTTTTCAGCCGTTTAAGAGGATTATCTAGGACAGGGTACATAAGGAGTGAAACGACGCTCTCACCCATCACACTTTCTCGACCCGCCCTTCATCATCGTAGCATCGTCCACTCTACGCTCGCTCAGAATGTTATGATGGTTAGTTCTGCTATTTTCAGCTACTTTTCTTATCGAAGTGTTGACGCTACAGAGCATCGAAACTCTCTCCAAATGAGTCCAAGAAAGAAAAAGCAACTTCCACTTGAAGCAGGAAGAGAAACAGTGCCCTATGATGCATGTGAGGTAAAGAAACATTGGAAGGACGTCACCAAGGAGCAATGGATAGAAGCATGCTTCAACTTCATCGGAACGGAAGTAGTTTCATTTGGACAGAGGGAGAAGATTTTGTTGGAGCTATTTTTCTTAGCTCCGTATACTTGGCCTGACTGTGGTGAAATTCCTTCAGGTATTTGTTCAGTCTTCGCCATAGAAGTTATCAGGTCTTTGAAGGAGCTTCGATATATGCAAGGCACTCACGAGGAGATTGTTCAGAAAATGACGGAATTCGAAACAGGAGAAGACACAATATGGTGAGAGGAGACGACATATACGGACGATGATCTGGAGTACATCATTTGTAGCCCGTTGGAACATTATGTTAAAGACTTTGACGACATGCTAGACAGCACTGAGATGAACCCGAAAGAGAGATCCCTTACTGCACAGAAAGAGGCCAAAGCTGTGTTGGAAAAGCTCAAGTTTGGTCAAGGATTCACTCTTCAAAGCAGCTGTGTGAGTGTGATAAAAGGCCTTGTGTTGAAACATCCAGACATGAAGTTTTCGCGTGCTGTCGACACACTTCCTTTGCCTGAACTGATGATTAACATGATCGATCCCATCGTACCAACATGTTTCGACTCTGCCAATTGTCCCATGTATAAAATGGTTTCAAGTTTTGCCCGTGGCCGATGGCTAAACGATCCACTGAAGTCAGAAAACCTCCTTGATTTAATCAACTGACTAAATGTATTTTCTCATACTAGTATTAGTAGCATTAGTAATAGCAGCTACTCAGTCTCGTGCAGCACAAGCAGCAGCATCTGTCAGCAGCATCCGTGACATCGTCAGCAGCAGCAGCAGCTGCACGAGCAGCACAAGCAGCAGCATCTGTCAACAGCATCCGTGACATCGTCAGCAACTGCAGCAGCTGCACGAGCAGCACAAGCAGCAGCAGCTGTCAGCAGCTGCAGCAGCTGCACGAGCAGCACAAGCAGCAGCACCAACAGCAGCAGCAACAGCAAATCAGCAGCAGCAGCAGCAGCAGCAGCAGCAGCAGCGGCGGTGTGGACCACTAAATTCGAGATGGCGACATGTCTGTTTCTTAGAATCGACATTCTGTCGAGAGGTCATTTGATGTAGATGATCCGACAAGGAGACACAATAGATTAGAGTTGATATCCGATTTTATTATATCAGTAGGACATAGATAGATACGTACGAGAGTGCCACCTCACATATATGTCTGCAGTAGGTAGGGTAGCATGGCTAGCCCTATGGAGATAAATAGGAAGGCTAGTTCCTCCAGCATGGCTCCCGGCTCCTGGATGTATAAGACACCCTCTGGAGGAATCCAGAGGGTATTTATAGTTCTCGGCCCTGTCAGGCTGAGACCCAGGAGTCGTTCATCAGTCTATAAATAGACCCGTCCTCCTGTCACCCATCCACCCTGCGGGGGGCTGTGTGACAGGAGAGGAGGAACACCCTGGACACCTGTCACCACTCCTCCAGTATGTTTACTGTGAGTGTGCCAGGCCGTCCCGTTTCCTGTGGGTTTTCCCCACTCAGCCACTTGAGGGTACTTCCGGGTCACTCGGTGCGCCTCAGCTGGGGGCGCCAGGAGTGAGAGTGCATCATGCAGGAGCGCATCATGTAGCCCCTCGACACATCCCCACACACCCACTCACTTCCACGTGAGTGTATCACTGCAGAGCGGATGTGTAGAAATGCAGGGAGAGGGGCCACAGGCCGTCTACATGATGCACTGTGGCTGTGTGTGGAGATTTATTAACAAATATACCGTAGAGGACGCCCGTGAGGGCAGTAGTATACCAAGATGCCATAGTAACACAGGCACTATCCTGTGAGGATGTTCCGATACCATGCTCTAGTGTCGGTGGTAGGGGGGGGGGGATTTTTAGGCTTCTAACAATTTATCCGAGAAATTTAGTAAAATCCTGTGTAGTAGATGTCCACCCTCTCAGGGACCGACAGGCGGTGATCAAACATGGTGATCCACCAAAACATGTGGCCGGCGCCCGCGCGCATGCCACCAATGAACCCTTAAGTCCAGCTCGTGATTGATACTGTGTTCCAGTTGCCTGATCTTATTTTCACACTCAAGTCCTGTACACGCCCTGGCCACTATGGTGTGCCCAGTGCGCGTGAAGGGGGTGCAAACATTCCTTATTTGTTTGAATAAAAACCTTTTTCCAAATCGGGCCGGTCAACCAGACAAAAACAGTGGGTTTGCACACAGGGTGCTATAATCCTGTGTGGGGCTAATGGTCCACTGTCAGACTGTGGCTGACCCGCCCCACCCGGAAAACGATGGTTGGCTAGATCATTTTCGGCGGAACAAGCAACCTTTTTGACTGGGTTCTCGGGCTCAAGGTGGGCAGCACGCGAAGCCCAGCGCAGAAACCTTGGGGTCCCATTAACCAACTTATCAGTTCAATCCCTGAGGTAAAGGTGGAGACGGAATCACTGGCTCTCAAAAGATGGGGAAAAAGAAAGATGGTTTCTGAACAAATTTTGAACGGATTTCTAAAGGGTATGTGGTTAAGTAATAGCTAATGGGGTAGAGTCTGTACTGTTGGTGAGTGGTAATTGGTGAAAAATTGTGGGGGGAATTGGTGGGGGTATGGCGGTGCTGGTAGGATACGATCCTGTAGGCATCAAATCATGGCAACATAAACTCACTCGAGCGTTCAATCGGTATTTGACATTGATATTTTAAATTGGTGATAAAATGTGGGTGGCAACCCAATAAAATGAAATGTCTGTATCATGAAATAAGATGGAGTGACTATGGCGTTACAATAGGGTCACTGACTTCGGTATAAAGTTATTAGGTAACTAGAACAATGGCGTCACCTCTCATGAGAAATATGAAACATATGGTCTTTTGTATGAAAAATGTTATCAACTCTAATTTTTGTTTCACATACACACAAACATAAAAAGGTCTATTCTTACTAAAATTTTGGCGGCAGTGGTATTCACTGGTACATAACGCCTCCTGTGTTGCAGTGATGCATGTTGAACTTAAATATTAGACCTGGGCCTATGTGGCATGTAACCAGCATGTAGGCTTCTAGTTAGAGCTAACTACAGGGTGTGTGTTGTGAAAGCTTAAAATCTGATATATCAATACTGTCTACATATATCTTGGCGCAAAGATAGGGCCGGCCTTTATACACTGGCCACCACATGATGTGGTTCATATCTGCCGGCTCGGGTCAAGGCAAGTAATGCCCTGATCCGGGGCGGTCAGTGGCTCCCTAACCAGTGTCTCCGGGTCTGGGTGAGTGGTTTAGCCAGTCGCCCAGGCGCGGAGGCACCTTCTTACAAACTGATTTTTATGACATGGTATAATAGAATGAGTAGATGCGTACAAAAATATAATCTTTTTGGCGCCCAGTCTACGGGGGCTAATTGGTGTATTACTTTTCTGGAGGTACAAAAATAAATATCTGGGATACATATGATAAATGTGAGTCTAGCCACAACCTGGTATATGGTTTTGGTGCATGGCTTGGTACATGAGCAAAAAGATACATTATCTCTGGCCAGGAACCATTCTGACCCGCATAATTTATATGCACTAAACTCTGCATAAAGGCACTGGGTGTGTCTTAATATCGTGGAGGCTAACATCCTTAGGCACACCTTAAAGTCGTGTGTCATGACTTATGCGCCTAACATTCAACCTAACCTATGTACACTCTATGTTGGTAATAAGACGCCCATTGGGGTGGTAGACACCACTCCTTTTGGGTCAATTCTGGTAAAATCGCTGAAATGATCAGCTATGACGTCAATTAACAAGATAATAAATATAAATATGATTACATGGTGGCAGCAGCCAGTGTCCGGTGGAGGTTCACCAGAACCTTGTCGCTTAACTAGGGGGGCCGACCAAAGTCTTAAACTTTAGCGCCCTGTGTATATATCCTTACATATTAATACATGAAACTCAATTGAAAAAGGAAGATATGATACAGGTTCTGGTGCCTCTTATGGTATGTGATAAGTGTTTGTAGGGACTGCTGTGTCGACTCCTCTGTGGGTATGTTCCCGGATATACAGTTCTGGAGGATTTAGTCTCAAAAATGGCTGCATGTCGATTTCCCTCTTATGCCTGAGTACTTGCACAGGAATTAAACCATAATAATAAAAAAAAAAAACTATTAGCCTGACTGTCACTGCCTATGTTATGATGCCTATATCATGGCTGCTGGCTTAATTGTGACAGTCGGCTTAATAAAAATAAGTGCAAAAATGAGGGTATAGTAAGATGTGAGTTCCTCCTAGGCGTCGAGGGGGGGGGGAAGGGGGTTGGCTGGTAGGTGACGAACACATCTATGTGGTGTCCATATCTTCCTCCTCCCTGTCGCCGGGTGGTGTCGAGGTGATGGGAAAACGGAAGGCGCTGCTTTCTGCCTCCCGCCTCCTCCTGGGTTGTCCACACCCGGGGGACTGGGAGAGGGGTTCCTGTGCCTGGGCCTGGTCCAGTGGCTCCTCCCCCTCCACCTCGAATACGGGATATAACCTCTTCTGTTCCCGGTGCCAACAGCCTATGCAGGGGCACACCCCCTCAGGGTCGTCCCATGGGTGGTCAGGGCTGACCGGTGAGGAGGGTGAGCCGGCCGGCGTATCTCTCCTTGTAGTTATAGAGTCCGCCGACGTAGCCGGCGAGGCTGTCGGGCCGGCGGCGGCTGCTGGTGTTGGCGCTTTGGGGTCGGCAGGAACCTCCTGGGCAGTCAAATCATCTTCGGGCCTTCCAAAAATGAAGGGGATGAGGGCCCGCCTCCGTCGCCTCAGGGTAGCGGTGGGGAAGGGCGGTCTGGTCGGTCCTACCACTTCTGGTGTGCCCTCAGGGGCCACCTCGGGGCTCTGGGGGGGCTGGTCCTCACCTCCGGTGGATGTCATCTTATTTGTGTCTCTGTAACAACACATGTATATTATAGGACATGTACAGGCATGACGGCAGTGCAGGCATGGATATAAATAGGTAATTGCGGTCAGTATGAGCTGTCCACCAACAGGTGTTGGGCTAATGTGGTTGTATAATAAGTGAGCCAATTTCAACTTAATAAATTTGATATCATATGAAATCAAGAGGCACATCAATGTATGTCCTTAGGCAATGCATGCAGGGGCTTTCAATTCACAACACAATAGACTAGTTTGTTCACAAAAGAAAAACAAAAAGTATAAGCACATAGATAGTAACCGTTTTAACAGGGTAAAAACGGTGTGTTTCGGGCTTGCTATGAGTTGCATGAGTTATAGCTTTCAGCATTGTCGAATATATTACAAAAGGGGTGAAGAAAGCATGATTAGTATTAAACCTAGCATGTGGGGGCCCCTCATGCCACCCTTCTTCCCTCATGGGTGACACTCATGGCCCTCAGAGCATGCCGTTGCGGTCCCTCCAATGTGACAGCTTCCCTGTCTGCAATGTTTACATTTCAGAAGGGGATTCCCCGGCGGCTGCCGCCGGGGGTGGGCCGGCTGACCTAGTTAGCGCTCCGCGGCGGCAAAACTGGGTCAATGATCTGGTTTCCACTTGCGGGGGAGGGAGCTCGCCGCGGTGACCTGGTTACGCGCTCTGGGTCATGCCGCGGTGGTTACAGGGCTCTCCCCGCGCGGGCGGCGTGGTTATATGGTAAAGGGTTAATTATATGGGGCTCGGATTTTGTGAGAAATAATGAATTTTAAAGGGGTATATGGGATAAGAATATGCTTTAGGGCGGTTCCGGTTGGTTGTGGACGTTCCACTTTTTCCTCCTTTTTCGCTCCGCTGGCTACCTGGGCGGTTAGGGCAGGTATAAAAGAGGGGTGCGAGCTGGAGCACCTCACATACAGCCATCAACATGGAGCGAGAACGAACCTCCAGAAGCAATCTGACCGTGCGCGGGTCAATCCTCACGGTTATCGTGTGGGAGGAGGACCGCCTTGACGGGTAAGTAGTCACTAAAAGATTAACTTTGTTGTCTAGGAGACGTGAATTTACAATGAGGGCATCAGTGGGGGGGGGGGGGGGAGGGGGGTGAACTTGTGCTTAAAGGGTTAAGTAATGCATCCAATGATGGGTAGAGGTGCTAACGCGTTCTGAGAAAAACGCCGGTGCCTGGATGATGCAGCTTCCCGCCCTTTTTGATCATCCAAGCTGTTACCACCGGTGTAGGATATGGAGTTAATGCACTGTTTTAATTTGCTTCTGCAGCCGTCTCGTAGGAGTGCGTGTCCGAAGGTACCTGGTGGGGGTGGTGTGGGAGACCTGCCGCGCCGGCAGGGGAGCCCTGCATCACCCGCCGGGCGGCGGGGCGGGAGCTTCGGCCCCATTAGGTGAGTACGGCTTTCTAAAAATAGGGTGGAGCGGCGCGTCATGACGCTGTGCCACATTCCCTGGTTCTAAAAATAGCATATGGTTATTTCAATTGGTAGATGGGGCGAGTAGTGGATCTGTGGGCTGGGGGACGGGGGGGGGGGGGGTGTCATTATTTTATCAAAACCCGTGTGACATGTGGAGGCTTTGATCATGTGTAATGTGAAACTGTCAGGCTTGTGCAAAAAGGGAATTTCATGTAAGGAGGGGTGGGGAAGGGGGATGGGGTCTGCTGTAGTGACGCCCTGAGTAATGGATTCTTCCTTTTTCCAACCTGACAGCGGCGGCGACCTTCTCCGCCGCCGGGGACGGCCCCGAACCCAACCCTAAGAGGATGCGGCCGCTGGCGGCTGACGCTCGGCGCGGGGCGCGCCCCACCGGTTGGGTCACGGAGCCTAGGTGTGCGGCGCCCAACGCCTAAATATGGGTGGTCAAGATGACCGGGCGGGGCCTCACGCGAGGCAGCAACCCGCCACTAGAGATCCGCTCCCTGGATCAGCCCGACGGAGATAGCCCGTCTGTAGCTCTGAATCGCCGCGCGGGGCTCATTTGACTTTGATTATGCTTAACATTTAGTGTGATTGACACCTTAATGTACCCCCGTGATTGGAAATAGCCTGGACGTCCACACTTTTACTAATAGATATGGCGCAGGCCTATGTAAGCCCTACCCAGACACAATAGAGCTGGTGTATAAAATATTAATATGTATGTCTAATTGCTTTATGTTGCAACATCCATGTGATGTTGGCTGTGCTATTACTGAATACGAGGCCGCGGGCCTGTTTTTAATTTCTTAATTGGCGCTAGTAATTAATGTATCATAGTTAGCGCGGAGTGGCGCAGGTCACTTTTATATGGATCCAGTGCCAACCTCTCGCCGAGTGTAGGCGCTAAACACTTGTAGGGTATATGTATATTCAAACCTGTGATGATTTTTGGCGGGGGGGGGGGGGTTTGTATTGTTGTTTGTTGGTGTTGTTTTAGGGGATTTTCAGGGCTGGGTACTTGCATGGAAATTGGAGGGGGGGGGGGTGTGATACGGTGATATATTGGTTAAAGCATACTGTGATTTTAAATCGGAAGCCTCTTAGTGTCATTTGAGGCGTAATAATTGCGCGACCATGTAAAATAGCGTCTTTTTGATTGGCTCTTTTAGCCCACTGCTTGATAAAACGAAAAACTGTGATCATTCCCTAGGTGGAATTACATATATTAATGCTAAAATGATTTACTTGAAATAAATGAATATATCACAGGGATATGACCAAGCCCTGATAACATGAACTGTTGTCATTGTTGTCTATGCATTACATTCACAAGGTGCGACCCTAATAATCCCATGGCATTGGTGGTGTGTATAGGTCTTTGTGGACCCACCAGACTTTCAGGACTCCATCCCCACACAGCTTTAGAATTGTGGGGATATCTAACCTTTAGTTTCAAAAAAAAAATTTCAGATTTTTAGCTGATTTGTCGAAAAGGTGTGATTTGTCCTTCATCCCCACACAGCTCCATGATTCGTGGGGGAAAAGGTGAAGGCTTTATTTTTTTTGGGGGGGGGGGGGGGGGGGGGTATGGGATGGAGTTCAGGTTATAGGTTTTTGTCGTATGTTTGTGTTATCCCCACACCGATATATTGTGGGGTAAAAGAAATTTTGTTGGTAAAAGTAATGTTTGGCCATCCCCACACAGCCCATGGCTGGGTTGTAGTCGGGGGGGGGGGGGGTATGGTGTTTTTAGTTTGAGGCAGGCTAATAGAAAGGTGATCTATGTGTCCCTAATATGCCTCCCTAGCCTGTCTCAACGAAAATGATAGTGATGAGGCTATTTTGGCTTTAATAACTTAAACTTAAGAGTTATGACTCACCAGCCGGTATCCCAAAACAAATGACTTATCACTAATGAACAGAATTTTGAAACGTAAAACATATAGTACTCGTCATAATGACCTACCAAACTATACTCTGGTGGATATAAGGATGGGGTCTTCTCCACTGGTAGGGACGTTGGGTCTGGGAGCAGCTACTGCTGTCTCCTCCAGGGCGGCCCTTGAGCCTTGGTCAGTGGAGTCAGAGGCGGGCCCCTTCTCCTGTGGGTACCTGCAGGCACCACCTCTTGTGACCTCCGGATTGCTAATAGTCACCTGCTTTTTGTGCTTCTTTGGGTCGCTTGGTAGACTGCTTAGCTCGGCGCCCTCCGGCCATGGTGTTGTTCTGCTCGGCTGTGTGTCCCTTGGGGATATTACTGTCCCGTCGGCTTCTAGGTGGGGGGTGGTGGAGGGGGCTGGTGGTTGGGCAGGTGAGTCTATGGGTCCCCTGGGGACCTCGAGATGGCGGCCATCTGATACGAAAACTACCCTGAGGGCTGCTTGTGGGTGCCTGAGGGCCCTATATACGAAGGGCAGCAGGTGACAAGGCACAGGAACCACAGCAGGCAGCCACACCTCCTTGTTGACACCGTCCAGGGATAATCTCATGGGGTCGGTCCAGTCGATGTGGAGGGCGCCTCCACAGGGTCTGGTGAGGCGGGCGGAGGAATAATCCGGGGCCACTCCCAGAATCCTGATTCTGTTTTTGTCATGGTGGATGGGAAGAGCTTTTAAGACCACTGTCTTCCACATCGAGCAAATCTTCACCGCGAAATAGGGGTTGCGGTAGGGGGTGGAGGTGGTCCCAGGTAGGCAGCGCCTACAACACTTGTAAAGCTTCCAAAAGAAACCACACAGCAAGAACAGGGCCGCTACTCCGGCAATGATATGTAAAATGCTGATGCCCGTCTGGGTCACTTCGTTTTTCATCTTAGCCGCCAACCGTTCCTGGGCCTGTTTTATACGGTCATCCCACCATTCTTGGTTCGTCGAGCGGATTTGGTCGCGCCAGTCCTCGAAGGTCGCCATGGCTGTTGTGCGCGTGGTCGAAACTGAAATTCCCGCCAGAACCGAGACGCGCCAATGGGCGTGTCCCGCCACAACCAAAGCGAGGCAAGTCAGTACTAAGCATAGTGTTTCGAAAATGGGATGGCTTGTGTGGTAGTCAAGGCTATCTAGGCGGTTGCTAAGTGATGCGTCGGGTGGATTGCTACCCGCGATCTGATTGGCTACCTCTGCGAGGTCTCTGGCCGTATTAACCAATGACAGGTCCCGTTGCAAATGGCGCAGGCGGGCGCGGGCGAGATCGGGCAGAGGGTGAGTCATGGGTCGCGTCCATGTTGTTATTCCCGAAACATTCAGCGGCGGATTACCAAAATGACGCCAAATTGGGAGATTTACCGCGCAGTGCATGATGTCGGGGACTTCCTCGGGGGCCACGCAAGACAGGTTTGTATTTGTCATTAATATGTGTGAATTAGAGATGGAACATTTGCAGGGTACCACTACGACCGACCAAGCCATGGTGGCCAGCTCCAGATCTAGGGCGTGTGGACACGATAATACTGACGGTGACACACTGGTGGAGAGGAGGTAGGTGTCCAATGTAAGTGGGTAGGCTCTGTGGGGGAGTGGGGCTAATAACTCTATTCTATGGGTGCATGTTCTGTGTGCCGCCTCTGCTATATCAAGGAACAGGGACAGCAGGCAGGTGGGGTGTTTGGGGTCCAGTGTAGGTAGTGGGAGCGTGCATTCCCTAACCACTCCCTGTCTACAAGCGGTGTATTGAAAACTGTCTAGCTCTATGTACTTGGTTTCTGTTTCGGAAACTGCCAAATAAGTTGGCAGGTTGGTGATGGTGGTGGTTCCTATGGAATGTGTGTCAGTAGTATCTATTGGTACAGACAGCTCAGTCGCCCTGTAAACAGTGTACACACTGTCAGATCTGCTAATAGGAGTGGGGATTGCTATGAATAGAAATGACTCTTCCAACCAATGTGAATGTATTTGGCTATTGTAGTAGTGCTCTATGGGAAGCTGCACTATCTTTAACTCAGGGTCAATTGAGTGCAGGGTCCCCGCCAGGGTTTGGAGGGCTGCCATTAGGGAGGCAGTCGGTATCAGGGAGGTGGGAAGCCGACCTGTACTTAGCATGTTGAGTGCCTCCTCCAGGGCGGTAATGTCCCTGATGAATTCATACAGAGATTGTAATTGTGCCTGAGCTGCGCTTAATAGGTAGTTATTATAAAAATTTCTGCGTGATTTTGTTTGTAGATTGCTGAGGATGGTCGAGACGTTGACGTCTAAGTAGGTGACTTTGTTACCTATTTCCTCCAGCAGGAGGTCAGTGTCGTTGTGGTACAAAGCGTAGGCCGAAATTGAATTATAATTGAAGTCAGACATGTTTGTCAAAAGGTAAGTGGTTTCTTTAGTAATGTGTAGTTCCCTGGCTAAGTATACGTCTATTATTGACATCTCCTCCACCAAGGTGTCAATTTCTGGTTGAGTGGCTACTCCAAACACTGCTCTGAGAATGTCACCTCCTACCTGTATGGCTCTTTTATCCCTGGGTTTAGGGGTTCTAACATGACTGGCAATGGAATTTATCAGACCTGTCGCCCTGTTATACTCCTGTAACATCATGTCGTCTAGTATGCGGGCAGTTTGGCGCTGGAAAGTGTTGCTAGAATCTAATATTAAATCTGAGACAGAGTCAGGCATACTCATGTTCAAATCCAATGATATGTTTAGTCTGAAACGGAGTGGGTAGGTCATATGACCATTCACTAAGGGGGTGGGGTCTGCCGAGAAAAGGACCCCATAGTTGGGCCTAACTATGGGTGTGTGGGTGGAGGGGGTAGGGTGGTCGCACCTGACAGCCTGAGCTAGGAACCCGAGGACGAACAGCAATCTAGATGGTGTAAAAGAAACAACAGCATGTATAGGTAGGTTTCTAAGTTTGCGACTATGTACTGATAGATCCAAAAGGTTTCTATAGTGGAAGGTCTGTCAACTTTAAAAGTGTTAGTCTCCAGAAGCTGGAGTAGACGCATGACCAACCTGCGGATCTGGGTGACGGTGGATTCCGCCATTGCTGCTGTGTAGGGCTGGGTGTGTGTGGTGTCAGTTGCTGTGGGGGTCCTCCTCCTGGGTTGGTGAGCAAGTGGTGTGGCGGAGGAGCAGCTCAGCACCCTTATAAATGCCTAAGTGGCGGGGTGGGCAGGGGTGGGGGGGGGGGGGGGGGTGCTGGCGTGGGGTGAACTTGGGAAACCCGAAATACTATTTTTAGATCCGTCCCACGTGTCACTCTGTTGTCCCTGAAAGGTGGGATGGGTGGGGGTTGTGTTGTGTGACGGGGGAAGACAAGGTAGGTGTGAGGGGGGGGGGGGGGGTTTTTTTTAGAGTTATGTCCCCCAGGGTGCTGTGATTGGACGAGAGGGCCGACCTGTCGGCCTTGTGGGTCAGGGTGTCCCAATTCTGTAATGTTAAATGGTCGCCCTGACATGTCTGTTCCCGGAAATAAAGGAGGACCGGGGTTTTTAATGTCCCCTGTCCTCTAGGTAGGTCACGTCGGCCCAGATCCCGACGGTTTTATGGACCGGCTGACAGGGGTGGCGGGGCCGGGTGTTTCCTGCCCTGCTAGATCACCCTGGAGTAACTGTGTCAGAGTGACCTGGTTCTGTCGGCGCCATATTGGTTCCTGTCCTGTAGGGGGGGGGGGGGGGGGTGTTGATGTTTACTGACGAGTGTCTCGACTTGACTGGTATGGGCAGGAACCCGTCAGGCTATTTAATGGACACGTGACTCGGGGGGGGGGGGGGGGGGGTATATGTCACGCGTGTGCGGGGTTTGTCGTGTGAATGGATTCCTTGTGCCTCATCTGGAGGTGATTGTTTGACCCCCGGCCAACGCACAAGATGGATGAATTGGTAGCCAAGGGGGGGGGGGGGGGGGGGGGGTAGTATTGTAGTGATGTGGGGTTTGCCTATGGGTGAGAATTCTCACCATTCCAACCTGTGGTTTTTATGTGCGATAATAAGTAAGCGAGCAAATTTACAGCAAAAAGAGATAAATAAAAAAAGAAATCCAACAGTAGAGGCGAGCACTTACCCCGAGCGTGCTACAAATTTGGCGGCACTTCCGGGAAATCTGGGAACCCATTCCTGGTGTTGGCCACCGGCCTGAAGGTGAAGCTCCTCAGGGCCGCTACATGGTACACCAGGAGTACCTCTTTTGTTAACCTCAGTGTGGTCCTCACTTCCTGGATTAACACAGCCTGCCGGTCATTCATCCCAGCCTCACCTGGCAACATTTCAAAACCCTCCACCACACGGATGAAGGTTCTTGCCGCCAGGTAGGCCAGGTATCCCTGCACCGGCTCCGCGAACTGCCCCCAATCAGGCAGACTCGGTGAGTCGTTGCAAAAATCGTAAATGATTGACCGGACAGCCACATCAACGAAAGGGTTTGCCAGACATAGTTGTGCATGTACTGTGTGATCATGCATGAATTTCCCTTCCTCCTCCTGTCCAAATGAATGGATCAGGCCCTCCTCCTGCAATACAAGCCTCCTCACAGATTGCACCGAGAGGTTGGGGGACCTGATTCCGTGGGTCGAGAGGAGCAAGTCCAGTGTCCATGGCTCCTCCTCTCTGCCCTGTGGCAGGATGTAACTCTGGTCGAAAGGGCTGTGGTTTTAAAAAAAAAATCAAATGATAAGTACAAGACTATCAAAAGTAGAAATAATAATAATAATAACTAATTTCCTATGGGCGGGGCACCATCAGCAGAATCTGCGCATCTTATAGCCTATATTTGAATAAGGGTGGGTGGTATTTGGGGGGGGGGGGGGGTTAATATGCTAGTGTCCAAAGGTGTCCGTTCAAACCAAATTTCCGAAGGAAAATTGATAATATCAATTTGTTCTTGAGAGCTAGACTCTAATATATAAAATAAAAAAAATAAATTAGTTATTGTGAATTTTAAAAAAAAAGAAAAAAAATTGGCCGGGACTTATGAATTTCCCGGGCTGATAGTTCATGTGCAATGCTACAGTGTCTGAGTACCCGGGGGTGGTTCTGGCCCTAGTGTGGTGTCTCAAAAATATTCATCTGGTGCAGAGGGGGTTAAATATCCGCGGAGCTTATTACGAGCACTTTTGACCACGCCAACGTAGATTTGTTTGTCTGGGACATAAATTCAGTTTTAGAAAATAGTGAATGCAGAATCAATGCCAAAAGGTACAAGCGTCCGCTGTACACCTACCTCAGCCTGAGGCCCATCCTCCTGCTACTTGAGAAACCCGGTGATCAGCTTGTGTGAAAAAGAGTGTTTAGGTGTTGTGAAAAGTTTCCAAAAGTGCTGGGGATGTAGGTGCTTTGGATAATTTTGTGCAACTAATTTGAGGTGTTGGGGATTCCACTTAAGTTTGGATCGTCGGGAAGCTGGCTAATTCATCCCTGTCAAACTTTACCCCAGAGGGGAGTGGCTATCCCTAAATTTGGCTGTGTGAGCAGCTCGTCTATGAATATTCAATAGGGTATGTGAGGCCTCACTTACCCTATACAAGGTGCCCTAGTACTGGGGCTGAAGTTGGTTACCAAAGATCGAAAGTTTGAGTAGACTTGTACTGGTCTTCCAAAAGAAACTTTTAATAAATAAATTCCGAGATGTGTTATAACAAAGGGAAAAATATTGTGATGTCTCTTCTCAAGCCACCTGGTCCTCTTAATTCCCAAACAGAGGCCTTCACACCGGTGTATGCAGAGGAAAAAAGATAGGGCACGCTGCTGCGGTCTCCCCAATGCAAAGCTGCATTCCGTGTATACACGCACCAGAACAAGCCAGAGATCTCTATAGCCGACCGATATGTGGTTGGTCTCTACCGCTTCAGCTCCACACCAGGCACTGGATTTGCACCACACCAGAAGGGGTGAGTATATAATCCCCGTGTACATTTAGTTTTGACGCCAAGAAGATAAAAAAAACATTCTAAAATAAATAAATAAATAAATATATATAAAAATAAAAAATATATATTTTAAATATTCAAAAATAAACAGTAAGTCAGACCCTGTATTCTGGTGCCCTGAGGCATCTTGATAACCCTCCCATCTCATAGGGGTACAAGAATAGAAAAACCCTGCTAATAAAAAAATTTTTTAAGCTATAGTGCAGGTGGTTGCTAGGCAACCGGTGTATCATAACTGGTGTTAGGGGTTTGCCTGGCGGCCTCTAGGCACATTACTGAAATCCTGGTAGTCTGTGCCGAGAGCGATTGGTTAAATAATCCTAACCCTGGTGTCTGATTCAAATGAATATTTTTATAACGATTATTTTCCCAACAAAAAAAAAAAAAAAATATTGTGGTGGGTTTGTGAATGGCTCAGGGATGTTTCAAGAGTGAAAATAGTGTTAAAAATAATGCTAAGAACGGACATCCAGGGGTATTTTTTTTTCAGAAACCTGCCTCTGAAACTTCTGGTCTGCGGGGGGGGGGGGGGGGGGTTGTGAGGCAAGTTTAGCTTTCCCAAATATAGCGTCAAGGCTACCCCACCGACGGGGTGGCGATTGGCTGTAACCCTTGTTAGGAGGTGGGAGGGGGCAACAGCCAGTGTATGTGAGTTTGGGGGGGGGGGGTGAGGAGGGGGGGTTTTGTGTTTATAGTCCCGTGGTTGGGCCTTGAGTGTTTTATTGACATTTTTATCTCCCCTGGCTGTCCTCACCGCTGCTATGGGAGAACGCTCAGCCCGTGCGTGTCACAGACTTTAATCGTCCAGTTGACCCTCCCATTCTGGGTTAAGGTCAGGTCACGTGATCCTATGTCACTGGACTTGGGGAATTGACGGTCTAAATGACGGCTTGGTGCCGCCATATCTCTGAGTCGCCCGGGAAGTATTTGTGTCAAAGTATGTGGCGTACAATTACACACCCAACACTCTCAGACAGGCTTTTTGTGGGAAAAATGGATTGAAAAAGATGGCGGGGTTAGTAGGGGGGGGGGGGGAATGGTTGGTGGGGTGGGTGTTGCCTAGTATGGGTGAATCACTGGCGTCTCGTGCTGTCACCGATTGGCGCTCTTATCAGGTTTGTCGTCCATTGCAGTGGGACAGAGTCTCACTAATGTGGCGCTAAAAGGTTCCCATGGGTGTTGCCGAGGTGTATTTATATTTTTAAAAGCTAAATGCTGATGTTGGGGATCCGGAACGCGCACACATATATCACACGCATGCAGATAGTGTGGCTGTCTCCGCCCATTTACGCATGCTTAGACTGCCTAGTCTGATGTCATGCCGGCCTTACTGCAAAGGCCATAGGAAGAAACTGTGGGCCGGTAAAAAAAAAAAAACGTGTGGATAAACACACAGAAATATTATCGTGATAAAAAATAAGAAAATCCAAAGAAAATACACAATATTTAAATATGGGTTAACATATACGGATATAAAGAGGCCCTGCTAATACATGTTTATACATTTTTACAAACAAGACCTCGGGGGGGGGGGGGGTTGTCAGTCCCTGAATCTAGCGGGTAGGACAATTTTCTGTCTTAGGCTGTATCTGGACCCGGTAGCCCTTGGAGGTCTGGTGGGGACCTGGGGTCTCCTCTTCCTTTGTACTGCCGGCTTTCTCACCTGTGCTGGTACCATAGTTCTGGTTTTGTTCTTTGTCTTGGCCGGCCTGTGGATGATCCTGCTGGCCTTCTCATTGGGGGTCAATGGGGTATGCACTCTTAATGCGTCTGGGTTGCATAATGTACCCGGGGGCCCCCTTTCCAATCTTCTCAGCACGGCCCTGGCGCTGGCTTTGGACAAAGGTCTCCTCAATCTGGACACATGTACAGCCTTTTTGAACACCTTTGCATCGGACAGTCTTCTCAGCCTCATAGTGACTGGTGTTGTGGCCTTGATTATGAGATATGGGCCGCTGTAGGTGGGTTGTAGTTTCTTGCTGGTGCCCTTCCTTAACAGGGATGGTATGTGCAGGTACACCAACTGCCCTTCCCTGTAGCCACTCTCCACCGCGTGCATATCATGTTTGGCCTTCATTTTTCTGTGGGCCTCCTTCATGTTGGCTGCTGCTGACAACATCATGCTATCTTTCAGATTTAACATATTTTGAGTTAATTTTTCTATGTTGTCTTTGCAGTTGTTCTTCAGTAGTGCCAAAGCTGCCTCGGTGGGGAGGTGTGGCTGTCTACCCATCAACAGCAGATTTGGAGAGTAGCCCATGATGGGGGCTGTGGTGTTATTCAAACTAAACACCACCGCCTGGAGGAAGGTGGACCAATGGCCCTGTGCGTCCTTCACGAACCTGGACACCTCAGCTATGAAACTTCTGAGTGAGGATTCCAGCGACTGATTCTGACGCTCACCTAGGCCCTGGCTGGTGCTGTGGAAGGCACTACCAGTCACATGTTTGATACCAAACTTGGAGCACATGTCCTCAAAATCCCTGCTTTTGTACTGACTGGCATTGTCAGTGTTCAGGACTGAGGGTGCCCCCTGCTTACAGATGACGTTATTGAAGAAATCCAAGGCCACACATGCAGTTGTGTTCTCTACTGATGACCATGCCGTGATGTGTCTTGTGGCATGGTCCACCACCACATGTATGTACTTGCTACCATCATTGGCCGGTGTGAATGGCCCAATGGCGTCCATGGTCAAGTGGGTGTATGCCGTCAACACTGGCTCTCTTAGGACCATGGGAGTCTTCAAGTTCTTTGGCTTTTTCTTGGTGGTCAAGCAGATGTGACATGTACCCACAATGTCGTGTACATCTTTGTACATACCTCTCCAATAGTACCTGGACTTGATGGCATTGTAGGTCCTAGTTGAGCCTAGATGTCCACCCAAAGGGGACGAGTGTGTGGCTTCAACCAGGCTCTCTGCCCACTGGGTTGGTATCACCACCTGGAGGGTGGGGTCCACTGACTTGCCCAATATCGAGTGTGTCATCCTGTATACCACACCGTGTATGATTATAAACTGGTCATGATATAACATGATCTGACGCGCCAGTGAATTGTCAGTGGGAAGGCTCTCATCATAGAGGTAGTTGTAAAGGGCCCTTATGAAAAGGTCCTTTTTCTGCTCTTGGATCAGATCCTGACTGGACGGGGTCAAGGATGTGTGTGAGGACAGGAATTTGATTGCCTCAGCGGCCAAGGGTTCCAATTTGTGGACCAATTTCTTCTTTTTACCCTCAGCCGTTCTGTGTGATACCCTTTGTGGGCCCTTGTGTGCACTCCCCTTTCTGGGTCGTGTCCTAGATTCCCTGACTGCGGAGTCAGCTGGAGGGGCCGGGACTGGGTCAGCTGGCGCCCCCGCGGTATCATGTGTCACAACAACGTCTGTGTTTACATTCTGGGACGCTGACCTAGTCACCACACATAGGGTCTCTGGCTCGCCCAAACTGGTCTCCAGCTGCTGTCTCTCCACACTGCCTTTCCTGGCAATGACCCCTTTTGCCTTGGTGTTGCTGCTACCCCAGGGCTTACCGCCTTTCAGTATGGACCTGGGTGCACCTAGCAGTATAGGGTTTACTGGTATGGGCTCCTCGGCGTGGAAGAACTTGGTGATCAGTATGCTGGAGAATTGCAGCTTCTTTGGGGGCAATACCAACTTGCCTTGAGACCTAATTGGTGCTGAGTCCTCAGGCTGGGGTGGATAATGCCTCCTTGACAGCATATCAGCCACTATGTTGGCTCTGCCCTGGAGGTATTTCACCTCAAAGTCATATGCCATGACTGTGTCTATCCATCTGGCCAACCTCCCATTTGTGATGTTCTCTTTCTTGTTGAACAGGGAGACAAGTGCAGTGTGGTCAGAGTATAGGGTGAAATGTGTGCCATCTATGTAGTGGTGGAACCTTCTAATGCCAAAGATGACACCCAGCATTTCACGGTCTGTGACAGAATATCGGGTCTCCTGGCTGGTGTGTGACTTGCCAGCAAACTCTATGGGTCTGTAGAACCCATTGCTGTCAAGTTGAGTGAGGACTGCTCCACATGAAGTGTCAGAGGCGTCTGTGAAAATGATGAAAGGTTTTGTGAAATCTGGGAAACTTAAAGTCGCCTCTGAACAGATTCCATCCTTCAATTTATCAAAAGACCTCTGGCATTCCGCTGTCCAGACAAATGACTTCCCTGCCTTCAACAAGTCATACAGCGGCTTCATGACGTGGGCGAAGCCTTTGATGAATCTTTTGTAGAACTGGGCCATTCCATTGAATGACCTCAACTCGGCTACATTCTTAGGTTCAGGGAAGGTCTTGATGGGCCAGATTTTGTCTGGGGAGGGTGACAAACCCTCCTGATTCACTCTGAAACCCAAGAAATCCATCTTGGTCGTGCCAAACTCACACTTTTCTGATTTGAGTTTGATGTTACCCTTTATGAAGAGTTTCAACACCTCATCAAGATCTTCCAAGTGTCTTTCCCATGTGGGGCTGTAGATGGCCACGTCGTCCACATATGCCACAGCGTTTCTGTATTTGCATTTCAGTAACAACTGCTCCATCACATTTTGGAAAGCCAATCCTGAGGTCTTCAGTCCCATTGGCAACACCTTGGCCCTGTATCTTGTGCCGTTTGCCGAGAAGGTGGTGATGTGTCTGGATTCCTCAGCCAGTTTGATCTGGTGGTAGGCTGAGTAGACGTCCAGCTTGCTGAAATACCTGGCTCCTGTCCTACCTATGGTGTCCATGAGGTCATCAGTTCTTGGGAAACTATACGAAAAAGACTTTAGGTTTTGATTAACCCACCTATAGTCAACAACTATCCTCCAGCCGGAGGCTTTGGATGTATCACCCTGTGGCTTAGCCACTAGGAAGGCTGGGCTGTTGTACTCAGAAGGCTCTGAGCACACCTCAAGCACTCCCTGTTCCAGTTGTTTTTCCAGTAATTCCCTCTGAAACACCTCTTTGTGTGGGGACATTCTGTATGATGGTCTGTTACAGGGTTTGGCGCCAGGCTTGAGCTCTAGGGTCACCTCATTCTCGGTGTTGAGCCCAATGGCATTTTCATTTATTACAAATGCCCTCCTGTTGCTTTCTACTATGGTCCTGATTTGGACCTTTTGGTCCTCACTGAGGTCTTGGCAAACCTTGTATTTCAATGGCTCGTCGCCCTTGGGTAGACAGTCCAGTGGGTTTTCCCCGCTGTTGATTGGGATAAAATCCTCTTCCTGACTGATGGCACTGCATTCGCCGTTTCCACCTCCCAACAAACCCAGGGGTATTGCCTGGGACATATCAAGAGGTACAAACCTTCCAATGGGCCAATGTCCCCTCAGGTAGAAACCAGTATCAGTTGGGTTAGCCATAGTGATGGGAACAATGTTCTTGTTTGTTTTGGGGGAGACTATTGTGTGTTTGATGAGGTAGCTCTGATCAGGTTCTAGTCTCTCAGTGATACCTACTTGGCCTGTCAACTCCTCATGGTTTATTACCATGGCGTTGAAGGTGTGTTCACTGTTTGCTGGGATGTACTCATCTGTCAGAGCACAGATGGAATTTGGTGGGGTCTGTTCCTCGTCATGGAAAGAGATCTTTCCCCTGTATTTCCTGAGAAAATTGACTCCCAGAACCATTGGTCTACTAAGTCTGGGTAACACGTGGAATCTTTCCTTGAAAAGGACTCCCTGTATTGTGAATGAAACAAAGGCAGATAGATCCACCTGAACAGCATTGCCGTCAGCCAATACTACTGACATGTTGGACCTTTTTACATGAGTGCAAATGTTGGTATTTGTTATTTTGTCAAACAGCCTCCTGCTTATAAAACACAGAGACGCCCCTGTGTCAACCAAGGCTTTGCTTTTTACATTTGCTAATTCCACACTGACAGAGCCCTTTGAGATGTTGGCAGCTACATACAAAACCTTACCTGTGTGCCTGCACTTACCTTGGGTCTTCACACCCAGGGTGAGGGTGGCTGACCCCACGTCTGATGATGACTCCTCACACATGTGACTCGTGCTGGCTGCTTCCGGTGGTGTACTGGATGTGCTGCTGGTTGTTGAGGTCCCTGCAGGTGTGTTCACTTCCATGGACAGGATGGTGTCTGGTCTGCTGACGTCCATGCTGCTAAGGTGTGCTGTAGTCACTGGTGTGGAGATGCTGCTTAAGGTGTGTGTCTCTGTACTGGTGGTGGGGGCTTGGTCACTGGATGTTATGTGACCTTCCCCGGACCTCTAGTCCCTTGATCTAGAGGAGGACCTTGGTCTCTCACCCCCTCTAGAGCTGTCTCTGGACTGGTCACGGCTTCTGTCTCCAGGGCGGTCGTTCCCCTGTCTCTCCCTGGATCTACCCCTGTCGTCCCCTCTTCCTGGGGTCTGGTCCCTGGATCGGCGCTGACTGGGGTTCTGCCTGTCGTCCTGGCTGTCTCTGCCCCTAGATGAAGACCTGTTCCTCGGGCTGTTGTTGCTGCTACTGTTATTGTTGTAATTGCCAGATCTATCCCTAGAAGCAGATCTGTCATAGCGGCCCCTGGATTCTGACCTAGTTTGGTCCCTCCTGTAGCCACCTGAATTCGACCTGTATCTAGAGTCACCTCCCCGGGAGTCCTGACTGTTACTCCTGTAGTTTCTGTTGTAGTTACCGGAGTTGTTATGCTCCCTGGGGGGGTTGTTGTAGGGACTGCGGCCTCTGAATCTGTCCCTACCTCTGTCCCTCTGGTCGTCCCTGCCTCTGGATGTTGACCTGTTGTAACTGTTGTTGAAACCTCTGTCGTTCCAGTTGTTGAACCTGTCATTGAACCTGCTTTGGTAGTCTGAACTGTATGATCTGTTCAAACCTGGGTCCAACCTGGAATCCCTGTTGCCACTCCAGTAGGAGCTGTTGTATTGCCTCCTGTTGTTGTTCCAGCTCCTGTCTCTCTGCTGGGGGCTGACTTCACACAGCTCAGCCTGTTGGGTTGGGGCCTGCTTGAGCTGGGAACTCAAGGAGCTGAAGGTCACCTCTGTCTTGGTGGCTAGCTTTTCCACCTCTGTGATCTTGGTGGGTAGCTCACACCGCAGAGGGTTACCAATTTCCGGCCTGAACCCATTGATGAGGTAATCCACCTGGGTCTTTTCATCCAGTTGGCTGTTTGACAGGAGACTTATCATATCAGTCATGTAACTCTCTACAGACTCTCCAGCCTTCTGTTTTCTGTTTCTGTACCCTTTGATGACGGTGTCAGGGTCCTCCCCACTGAATCTTTCCAGGAAGGCAGCGTACATGAGGTCCCTGTCATTCATCAAGGGCTTCCCCATGACATTGGAGAAATACCAGGAAGCTGCCCTACCGTCCAGATGCCCATACATGCATTTTGCTTGCATATACTGGTTATTGGGGTACATGGCCTCGATGTAGAACTTGTACTCTGCCAGGAACTTCTCTGCTGATCTGTAGGCCGTCTGCCTGTCGAACACTTTTGGTTTGGTGAAAGAGTTCAACTGGGCGCTGGTGTACCTGATCTCAGCTGGGTCTCCCTCCTGGCGGCCACCTGGGTTCTGTGCATGGAGGGGTGGTCCTGGTGGGGCAGAATGCCGTGATGTGTAGGGGTCCAATCTCTGACCCTGGGGCTGGTTCATGCCTGCAGGAGGCAGGTTTGGGGTAGGCATGTAGATGGAGTTGGAGACCATGCCAACATCACGCCTGACCGGTGACTGGTGTTGTGTAGTGAGCTGTGCTGCCATCTGGTGGGTGGTTGAAACACCACTCACAGGTGTGGGAGGTGGGGCGCTGGGGATGGCTGTGCCGTAGCCACCTGTGCTCACTCTTCCAGTGGGGTCTCCAAATACTGCTTTGCTTGGAGAGGGGGTGGATGTGAAAGGTGGGCACCTCTCAGCGGGAGTGCATGCACCTCTGTCGTGGGGGTAGCCACCAGCGGCTCCACCCTGGAGTATGGGTGATGGTGTCATTCCTTCTGCTTGGCTGAAGTGGTGGTGTTGACGTCCAAACCCAATCTCCAATCCTCTGAGACGCTGTTCCATGTCCCTTTGTAGCTCATTCCTCATGTCTCTCATGTCGCTGGCCAATCTGTCACCAACTCTGAGAGAGAAATCCTCCCCATGCTCCATGGCAGCTAATTGTCTATCTTGCATAGCGCGGTCCATCCTCTCCTGTGCCCTTGTGGTGTCATGGCTTCTTTCCTCCACTCTCTGTATGTTGGCGCTCATCCTATCCAGTCTGGAGCCTACACCCTGTTCCAGTTCTCCCATCTTCTGGGCTATGTCCTTAGCCTGGGCTGACAACAGGGAGGCCATGCTTTGGCTCATGGCCATGACCACTTCCTTCACCAGGGCACTGTTGGGGTCAGGTGATCGCCGTCCCTGAGGCTCTCCATTGCCTCTCCTGCTCATGTTGACTTGTTGTTTACCTTTTCTCTTGGTGAAAGGTATCTGTCGTTGTAGGGTGGGCGATGTTGCCCTCGTCTTTGGGCCAACTGCCCCGTCGATGCTGCGCTCCAAGTGGTATGAGTAGTCTCCTGGGGGCCTCCTGGGTGAACCTGAGCGGCTCCTGTGCTTTCCGGAGGGGGCAGTGTGAGCGGCGGTCGGTTCAGCTGATCTGCTCCTAGCCGGTGGTGTGACTGGGGCTGGGAACTCACACTCCTGGAAATAGGAATCTTCAGACGAGGACGGTGAGGGACCTCTGAGTGGGGTGGTGAGTTTTTCCACTGCTGCTGGCAGTCCTTTTTCCACAAAGTCCCTGTGTAGGTCCCTTCTGATCAGTCTTTCAAATGCTGCAGGGTCCTCCTGGTGGTAGTCTGAGAAGGCAGAGGAGGCTAATGAGTGGATGACCACCTGCGGACAGGGCCTGTCCAATCTTCTCCACCTCCTGTGTGCCTTCCTGTATGATATTGGCTTGGGTGATGGTTGTGGTCTCCTCCTGGGTGTGGAGGTAGGGGTGGCAGCGCTCCTCCTGGGTGCGGTCTGGTTTGCGCGCCACCTCTTTATTGCCTCACTGATTTGCTGTGAGTAGTCCTTGGGACTCACCTCACTAGCCACACCTTGTATGTAGCTCTGAGACTCCCCTTTTTCCACCAGTTTTTGTAGAGGGGTGGGTAAGGGGGTCGCTAGGGGTTCGGATTTGGCTTCACTCACCTCCTGAGTGGGTGAGACACAGTCTGTTGCCGCAGGGGCACTGACCTGTGTGTGACCAGTGGGTGTTAATTTACCTGGGAATAGGTGGTCACCCAACTCCTCCCGCACTGCTGCGATCAGAGGTGTTGTGAAGTTATGAAACCTGTCGTGTGCCCTAGTGAGAGCCTCAAGAGATCCGTAAAAACCACCGTCGGCGGCCAACTCCCGTAGAGTGTGGGGTGGTAGGCCACTGTATATGTCGTGCTGAATTCCAGAAAACAAGAAATCTGGATCAAAGCCTACTGGGGTGTGGTTAAAACGGTGTGTTTGGTAATCGTTTATGTCTCTCACCGCCTTTTCAATTCTGGCGCCCCTATTGGCCTTCTGGGGGTCTATACAATATAGGTCGTCCGAATCACTGGACTGCCGAGATGCTGCAGGGGCCCCTGACTGCCTTAGCAGGGGAGAATCAGGGTCCTGATGGTTTGGATACCAGATTGGTGCAGCAGGTTCTGCCAACGCCGGCGGGGTCGGCTGCTCCTCCAGGGTGTGTGGAGCCGAGTTGACAGATAGCTTAATCCAGTCTAGTGGGGTAGAAGTATCTCTACCTATCGGCCGAAAAATGTCACTGGATCCGGATTCACTGCTCACCTGTTGGACTGGAATACCTGACTGTCTTAGCAGAGGTGAGTCTGGGTCCTGGTAATTGGGCCTCCAGATGCTGGATAATCCTCCAAGACTGCTCCAGGGTGTGTCACTTTCAGTGTGCCAGTGTGGGTCAGTGGAGGAGTCGTTGGTAGGTATACCGCCGGGCTTCCCCTTCTCAGCCTCTATCCCTGGAGATGTTCTGTCGCCAGAGGTGTAGCTACCGGAGCTGCTGGAGCTGCTCCCAAGGCTGGGGGGTGGTATAGGCTGCTGCCGATCGAAATGGCGGCTGAGGTAGTCTCTCCTCTCCTGAGACCTCTTAGCTTTAAAAACTGCTGCTTGAAAATCAAAGAGTTGCCCAGCGTCACCACGAGGTGTTTGAAAAACACCCTGGTCACCCTGTGTGGGTGGTGGAATGGGAGAGATGTTCTCCAACACGTCCTGCACCTCCTGATCCTCAGATGAGTCTAGATCAAACAATGGGTAGTAAGGCCTAACGCTGGGGTCGTAGGCTGCTGGTGCAGGTGTTGTACTAGTATTAAAAGGACTTATCTGATCCGTGCTAGATGAGACGTCTCCTACTGAACCTAGGCTGAAGGTGGCTCCAGGTGTTGACTTCTGTGTAGAGATGGTTGTCACTTGGTTCTGTGGTGTAGGCGACGTGTGGGCCGGTGGAGGATGGTTCGTCTGCTGGGGTGTAGTAGGGGTTCCTCCTCCTGTGTGGGTGGTGGGGTTGGCTTGGAGGCTCGTAGCAGTATCTGTACTATGTGTGTTTGCTACCGGTAGGTTATCAAACTCAGGTAATTGTGACTCCAGTTGATTACCACTGGTACTCATGGCATGTGTAGAGGTTAACTTCTAATGGAAATCAGCCAAAGGTTCTCCACCAGTGTCGAGAGGTCATTTGATGTAGATGATCCGACAAGGAGACACAATAGATTAGAGTTGATATCCGATTTTATTATATCAGTAGGACATAGATAGATACGTACGAGAGTGCCACCTCACATATATGTCTGCAGTAGGTAGGGTAGCATGGCTAGCCCTATGGAGATAAATAGGAAGGCTAGTTCCTCCAGCATGGCTCCCGGCTCCTGGATGTATAAGACACCCTCTGGAGGAATCCAGAGGGTATTTATAGTTCTCGGCCCTGTCAGGCTGAGACCCAGGAGTCGTTCATCAGTCTATAAATAGACCCGTCCTCCTGTCACCCATCCACCCTGCGGGGGGCTGTGTGACAGGAGAGGAGGAACACCCTGGACACCTGTCACCACTCCTCCAGTATGTTTACTGTGAGTGTGCCAGGCCGTCCCGTTCCCTGTGGGTTTTCCCCACTCAGCCACTTGAGGGTACTTCCGGGTCACTCGGTGCGCCTCAGCTGGGGGCGCCAGGAGTGAGAGTGCATCATGCAGGAGCGCATCATGTAGCCCCTCGACAATTCGACATGAGGCCTAGTGACATTTGACATGAAGCTTGAAAAACATAGTGACAGGTGACATGAGCAATTCTTAAAATCGACATGAGATATGAGCATAATTAAGCGACATCGACATGTGCCATGGCTATTTTTTTTTAAAACAAACGCCATAGACTCCTCATTCAAACCCCCACTAGTAGTGCTCTATAAGCGCAAGCTTTGCCTTAAGAGAGCTGTGGCTGTGAACCCTCTCCTCCCCCCGTACACACAGGTAAATATCAGAGTCAGCCAATGTCGCCAATACTACTCTCATACAAGGGTCAGGCACTGCTGGACTATAATAGATGGGTCAAGGACCATTCTACTGAGGGTCAGGCTAGGCTGGACATTCAATAACAGGCTGGACTTTGGCAAACTTGCTTGAAAGTCTGGCCAGCAAGAGTCCGTTGAAGGACTATACGGTAA
Source organism: Harmothoe impar (assembly GCA_947462335.1). Taxonomy (NCBI): domain Eukaryota; kingdom Metazoa; phylum Annelida; class Polychaeta; order Phyllodocida; family Polynoidae; genus Harmothoe; species Harmothoe impar. The sequence goes on along the minus strand of OX381719.1, from coordinate 68,450,767 downwards.
AAAGGCTGCTGTTACAGTCAAGATACTCATATTTCAAGCCCAGAAAACTGTAATTAGCTTTCCAAGTTGTTTATTTAACAATATCCTGGCCTAGCAAGAAGCTGTCAGATGACATCTAAGAAAATGTTAATTGATCAAGAGAGCTACATTGTTACAGAGTCCTATTCCTCTTTTGAGGTGGGACCAAATTTGAAAAAAGAATAAACTCAAAAAAAAAGCCTTAAGATTGAAACAGTTGTAGATGACAAATTTAATGAGGAAGTCGTATTAATTAGTTTACAAATAGCCGCTGCACGAGCAGCACAAGCAGCAGCTGACACTAGTGTCAGCTGCAGCAGCTGCACGAGCTGCTTGTGCTGCTCGTGCAGCGGCTATTTGTAAACTAATTAATACGACTTCCTCATTAAATTTGTCATCTACAACTGTTTCAATCTTAAGGCTTTTTTTTTGAGTTTATTCTTTTTTCAAATTTGGTCCCACCTCAAAAGAGGAATAGGACTCTGTAACAATGTAGCTCTCTTGATCAATTAACAGCCCCATTTTTCTTAGATGTCATCTGACAGCTTCTTGCTAGGCCAGGATATTGTTAAATAAACAACTTGGAAAGCTAATTACAGTTTTCTGGGCTTGAAATATGAGTATCTTGACTGTAACAGCAGCCTTTTTACCGTATAGTCCTTCAACGGACTCTTGCTGGCCAGACTTTCAAGCAAGTTTGCCAAAGTCCAGCCTGTTATTGAATGTCCAGCCTAGCCTGACCCTCAGTAGAATGGTCCTTGACCCATCTATTATAGTCCAGCAGTGCCTGACCCTTGTATGAGAGTAGTATTGGCGACATTGGCTGACTCTGATATTTACCTGTGTGTACGGGGGGAGGAGAGGGTTCACAGCCACAGCTCTCTTAAGGCAAAGCTTGCGCTTATAGAGCACTACTAGTGGGGGTTTGAATGAGGAGTCTATGGCGTTTGTCTTAAAAAAAAATTGCCATGGCACATGTCGATGTCGCTTAATTATGCTCATATCTCATGTCGATTTTAAGAATTGCTCATGTCACCTGTCACTATGTTTTTCAAGCTTCATGTCAAATGTCACTAGGTCTCATGTCGAATGTCGATTCTAAGAAACAGACATGTCGCCATCTCGAATTTAGTGGTCCACACCGCCGCTGCTGCTGCTGCTGCTGCTGCTGCTGCTGCTGATTTGCTGTTGCTGCTGCTGTTGGTGCTGCTGCTTGTGCTGCTCGTGCAGCTGCTGCAGCTGCTGACAGCTGCTGCTGCTTGTGCTGCTCGTGCAGCTGCTGCAGTTGCTGACGATGTCACGGATGCTGTTGACAGATGCTGCTGCTTGTGCTGCTCGTGCAGCTGCTGCTGCTGCTGACGATGTCACGGATGCTGCTGACAGATGCTGCTGCTTGTGCTGCACGAGACTGAGTAGCTGCTATTACTAATGCTACTAATACTAGTATGAGAAAATACATTTAGTCAGTTGATTAAATCAAGGAGGTTTTCTGACTTCAGTGGATCGTTTAGCCATCGGCTACAGGCAAAACTTGAAACCATTTTATACATGGGACAATTGGCAGAGTCGAAACATGTTGGTACGATGGGATCGATCATGTTAATCATCAGTTCAGGCAAAGGAAGTGTGTCGACAGCACGCGAAAACTTCATGTCTGGATGTTTCAACACAAGGCCTTTTATCACACTCACACAGCTGCTTTGAAGAGTGAATCCTTGACCAAACTTGAGCTTTTCCAACACAGCTTTGGCCTCTTTCTGTGCAGTAAGGGATCTCTCTTTCGGGTTCATCTCAGTGCTGTCTAGCATGTCGTCAAAGTCTTTAACATAATGTTCCAACGGGCTACAAATGATGTACTCCAGATCATCGTCCGTATATGTCGTCTCCTCGCACCATATTGTGTCTTCTCCTGTTTCGAATTCCGTCATTTTCTGAACAATCTCCTCGTGAGTGCCTTGCATATATCGAAGCTCCTTCAAAGACCTGATAACTTCTATGGCGAAGACTGAACAAATACCTGAAGGAATTTCACCACAGTCAGGCCAAGTATACGGAGCTAAGAAAAATAGCTCCAACAAAATCTTCTCCCTCTGTCCAAATGAAACTACTTCCGTTCCGATGAAGTTGAAGCATGCTTCTATCCATTGCTCCTTGGTGACGTCCTTCCAATGTTTCTTTACCTCACATGCATCATAGGGCACTGTTTCTCTTCCTGCTTCAAGTGGAAGTTGCTTTTTCTTTCTTGGACTCATTTGGAGAGAGTTTCGATGCTCTGTAGCGTCAACACTTCGATAAGAAAAGTAGCTGAAAATAGCAGAACTAACCATCATAACATTCTGAGCGAGCGTAGAGTGGACGATGCTACGATGATGAAGGGCGGGTCGAGAAAGTGTGATGGGTGAGAGCGTCGTTTCACTCCTTATGTACCCTGTCCTAGATAATCCTCTTAAACGGCTGAAAAGACTCTCTCAGTACAGAGTCTCTACTCAATTAAGAGATCTGTTAAGTAAGTTTTCACATGCTACCTGACTACTGCAGGTGGGTTTAGACTTAAGCAGCTTAGTGCACACACGTGTCTGTTAGAAAGCTACCTGCACACCTGCCTTCCTTTTTCACTAGTATTTACCCCCTGCCGACTTATAAGGCGCCTATACACGTGTCAGCCTCCTTATATACGCCTTCTTGCTTCTAGAGCTAAGCTACTTACCGTCGTTTTCAGCTGCCGCAGGCTGACTGGCAGCTATTTAAAAGAGAATACCCGTTACCTGTATAACGGATCAGGGGGTTATGAGATTAGAGTGTGTATACAAAAAAAGCTACAGGGGTCGTGAAGCAAGCGAGAGGGTGTCTGTCTGTGAGGTAGAGACGAGTACATGTGGTAAGCGACTTAAGTGTAAAACAAAAGCACCTCCTCTTGCCGTGGTGAGTGGAGCGGACGGCAGCTGGCTAGTTGAATAAGCGTCAGCTTAGAAGATAATCCGTCCACGGGCTGGCGCGTCACACCTGTCGTTAATCACCTCCTGTAGTCTTTGTATACACAGTTGACCTGGCTTTATCTCTTCACCAGCTATAATCCCATATACATGTAGCGCACGTTACACTTGTTATCCCTCTTTTCATGCTGATGGATGAGGGGTGGAAGGGTCCAGGTGAAAAGCAATTTGATTCCTCTCTGGAAGAGGGTGGGGCTCTAGGTGAAAACAAGCTTAGAACATCCGGATTAGCCGCTCTCTCAGCTATATAAAGAGCCTCAATTTTTCTTGGAACAGTACTTCACCTCTGCCCACTTCGTCTTGTTGTACACTATCAGTCACGAGGCAGACGCTCGAAGTAGCAGATCTTTGCAGTATGGTTTATACAGGGGTTACCTGCTAATAGGAGTTTGTCTAAAAAAAAATGGGTGAGTAGATCGCTTTTTTCTAAAAAAAACACTTAGAACACGGGTATGAATATGTAGCACTGTAAATAGTTAGTGTGAGTACACAGTAGAATCTACGGTACTATAGTCTTAACTGTCTAAAGACTGTGGAGCGCGTTAATGTGCGGTCTCCTTACTAATTTCACTTGACCAGGCTGGCAGGGTCAACTAGTCTAGGTAATTGCAACCACAAGGGTGGCTACTCAAGATCCAAGTAGACCTACTACTACGAGATTGTCTTTTGACCACTCTGCCGCCTAGTGATTACATGCTCTAGTCTAGCTCGCCATACCCTAGTATAGTTCTCCGCTCTTTTCGTCAGATGGCGCCACAATAGGATTTTTGTACATTTCTACGATACTCGCGAACATTTTAAACGCATAATGAACTATATAAGCAACAAAGCACACTTCTAATATATTGAATATAAAAAACCGCGCTCATCATCCCTCTAATCGCATTTTCCAGCCGCCGGCCAGCTGACTGCTGACGACAGGAGAGGGTGATTTTTTTTCTTTAGATTTAAGCCGCTTACCACACGCGCGCCCTCTAGTCACAGACAGAGTGACAGAAAGGGAGGGGGTCGCTTTGTTCACGCTACCTGTAGTTGTTTTTCTATACACACTCTAAGCCCATGACCTGCTAATCCTTATGATTAGGGCTTTTGTTTCTCTTATGATAGCAGCAGGTCAGCATGCGACAGCTGAAAATGTCAGACTAAGTCGAATTGTTTGTTTACAGTCACGTGTCACGTGGTGTTGTTTACAAACAAGAGAGCCACGTGGTGTTGTTTACAAACAAACCCTAAGTAGGTCACGTTACCCTAGTTACCAGAATGCCGGCTTCTGATTGGCTGAGCCTAAGTAGGTCACGTGACGTAAGTAGGTCACGTTACCATGGTTACCAGAATGCCGGCCTCTGATTGGCTGAGAGCTTCTAAGTAGGTCAGTAGGTCACCCAGAATGCACCACTAATCCCCTAAGTAGGTCACTTCCGGTCACGTGACCAAATGGAGGCCTCTGATTGGCTGCAGGTCGATTGAGTAATAAACAGTACTTAACTATAGTCCCGTTCCGATACATACTATACTACTGATCACCCTGAGAATATTAGTATCAGGAATCTTCTAAAAGAACAGTATGTCACTGGACTCAAGAGTTCATTTGACACACTGGATCTTGCTTGTCAACTAGCTCTGCAAGGAGCTAGGGCTCAAGCTGAGCAATTGGTAAAAGAAAGTCGCTTGGCTGAGTTGGAGAAAGTGGAGACTGCAAAAGCAGAACTCCTGTCTAAAATGGCCAGGATGACTGAGGAGAATGAAGCCCTCAAACGAGAGTTGGGACAACGGGATGACATGGTAGCAACTACTAGCAAAATTGTAGACGATTTGAAATTGACCATTGAAAAATCTCGTATGGAAAGTCAATTTTTAATTGATGATCTCAAAGTCAAGCTGGATCGCAGTAAGGATATGGCCAGTGCCACTGGACATAAACTGACTGCTGCCCAGACTGAAAATAGTCTGAAAACTAAAGTAATTTCTAAATTGGAACACGAAATTGGTGGTCTGACTAAGAAATTTTCTAGCTTTAAAAAGGAAGCTCAGCAGAACGATGACTTTTATGAAGAGTTGGCTGAGTTTTTCGAAGACTGCTATGAAATCCCATTGTCAAGTTGGTACGACGAGAGTGTGTATAGGGTTGAACGGGGTTCTGCCCCTCTTCCCTTAGGATTTGACGGTGATGCATACGCACAAAGGATGGGAGCTGACTCTAGGGCTGGTAACATCCCTTGGAGTCCTCCTCCTTCACCTGCAAAGGACGTGATGCATCTAGCTGACTGCAGTTACGTGGCTGCCTCCTCCATGGCCTCTGGGTCATTGGAGTCGGTTCCTGTGACGTCTGTTCCTAAGACGTCCGTTCCTGTGACGTCTGTTCCTGTGACGTCTGTTCCTAAGACGTCCGTTCCTGTGACGTCTGTTCCTGTGACACCTGTCGCTGTGACGTCTGTTCCTGTGACACCTGTTGCTGTGACGTCCATTGCTGTGTCGTCCACTGCTGTGTCGTCTGTTGCTAAGACGATGCAGTATACTGCAATGGGGGTGGACACAACCGTGTCTTCCCTTGAGACTATGGATACTCCCGCTGGGGTGTCCACTCTTGCAAGGATGGTGGTGAATGAACTGCAGACAGAGTCGCCCGGCTCGGCACCTGTCTCGACACCAGTACTCGACGCCACCTCTTGTCAGTCACCTTACCAGATAACGGAAAGTGAGACTAGAGAGGCAGTCCAGATACTAATGGAGCTGAACGATGCAATTGAAGAAGTTGACTTCCGTCTGGCTGTCTGTGACTCTCAGTTGCTTACGGCTCCTGAAAACAAACTTGAACAATCCATGATGGTGGATCCTCCAGTGGACCTACCTGTGACGACTGGTTCTGTGTCTGGGAACCATCGTCCATCGACCTTGGACATTCCTATATCCATGGCGAGTGTACCTATGAGTACGCAGGTGCATTTTCTCAACCCTGACGCTCTGCATCTGGGGTCTGAGATGGACGTTTCCATTGAGATGAGTGGCAACCGATCTAGTGAGTGCACGTCGCCAGTGTCCAGAAATGAATAACTTTTGCTGAGTGGCGAGTCATAAAAACATTCCCAGTTTGCAGCATGTATAGGACCTCTACCATGTGTCGTCATCAAGGTTGAACTTTTGCAATAGTGGAGCTATTAGTGCACCACTGACCGTATGATGCTTTAAAAACCATAAACTATGGGTCACAAGATGGCTATATATACATATATATATATATATATATATGTATATATATATATATATATATATATATTTATAAAGGACTGAGATGAAGAGAACTGCTTAAAATGGATCATCATCACCTATTTATGAAAAGACTTTGATATGATACCATATTACCTTTCATCTGGGTTTTGCAGTTGTTGACATATGAAAACTATTAAAACTATCACCAAAGAGTGTTCTATTGCCATAAGACAGTATTTGTAAAACGGGTTCTGTTTGATTTGATGACATGTGCTATAGGTATGATTATTGTATGCCGATTGTGATACTCTGAATTAACCGTCCAATAGTAAAAGTATAAGGGACTGGATCCTGATGATACCTACTAAAGTGGAAGGTTACTTGACTGCATTCGTACTATGTGTGGATCAATGGTAATGACATATCAATGAGCCTGAAAGACGTGAAATTTGTTCAAGTACTGATGATGAAAGATTGAGTAAGTTGTTATGGAGATCCGTAGGTCCTCGTTGATTACTTTCAGAAGGAAGGTATCAAGTGAGGGGCTGGATCATTCTATTTTTCAGCTTGCTACTTTTTGATCTGTAAACTTGTGTGTGGTGAAAAATTCTCCCTAAAGGTTGAAGTATGTTGCCATGACACTTGATCTGTTGCCTTAGCATTTCCATATGGAGAATGCCACTTGTGTTATTATGTAGGTTACATCAAGAAGGACACCTATGTGACTATGATTTGCATAAGGTTTTGAGGTCCTTGATTTGATCAAAACTGCATTTACCGGATCTACGCTACATGTACATTTATTCCAAAAATATTGACCTATCAAACCTTACTCTGGCACGTAAAGCGAGTGAGTCTATTCAAATGGACGGGTTGGGTCAAGGTTTACTATAAGTCAGACGCTTGCCACCTTTTTTGTTTCCAATATGTCTCATATGAAAAATTGGTAACTTTTAAGGAGAAGTGTTCATATTGATCTGTATGTATACGATACCTGTTGTAACAAATCGTTTTCGATAAAACATGGTTAGTATACGGTAGTATGTCTTAAAGGTTTTATATATTTTTTTATGATATATGGTCAAGTTTGTTTTATAGGGCTTGATTGGCTGTGTGAAGTTTATCCTCTTAGTCCCAGAAATCATGACTGTTATTGAAGGATGATACTCGATTATTGTGTAACTGGATCCTGATGATTGATATGATTGACGTTAATATCAAAGAGGATGAAGACAAGGAAACATATCTATAATACTCAAGAAAATATATAAGTTGTTCTAGTAGAAAGAGTTACGCTTGTCTCCACTATGTATATGTTTGGAGACAATATGTTTTTTGGGTTGCTTGGAGATAAAATTTGTCATTATATCAAGGTAGTGTAGTTGGTCTCTTACTACGTATGTAACACTTGAGTACAAAAACCAGACAAGGTAAATTAGACTTTAATATACGGCGACTTTATTATAAAGGAAACTCTTGTGTATTATAGTACAAGTATAACCAGCGGATATACAAGATCAAAACAGATATATAATACAGTGGGCAACCCTACAGCGTAGAGTTAAGCCCGTGAGCACAGGGTGGTCATGTCACGACAGTCCCAAACCTGACTGACTTCCAATGGAGAAGTAGCCACCTTATATACAGCGCTGCGTAGGCCACGTGACCGTACTAGCAGCGCCACCTGTTAGGTTTAGTTATGTAGAATGATTATGTAACAACTACCGACGGTAACCGAAGGTGGTACCGGTACACTACCGTATATAACCGAACTAGAGGAGTCGGTGTATGTAACGAACCGACGACACTAGTTAGATGAATAAAACAGTTATTTTACACAATAGAACCGTGTTGTTTTACATCATACAACATACAATAGATATACAACGATAACAGTTAGACTTATAGTCAACCCGTTACACTACCCCCCTCAAGAATGTAGGAAGGGTTGGTTTTATAATAATAATACCTCTTGGATACATTATACACCACGTATATCTATTTATCAACAAGTAACATTTCTACTCATAGTAAAAAAAGGCATACATACATGAACATACAAGTTAACATGTACATAACAGTTTATATCAACAGTATAGTCTTTGGTATCAAACCACAGTCCCGTAGGCACATGATATAAAAACTGTCCAACTGATAGTCCTAGACTAGTATCAGTTAATACTCAAGGCACCAATAACCACCTTGGAAACTCAACACATCACCTACTACATTCAGCAATGGTGCGAATTCATGTGGAGTTAGTGTCCTTATATATAAATAATAGAACTATAATAGTTCTCACTTCCTTTGGCGAAGAAAAGTTTTATAGATGGAACTATAGTAGTTCCCACTTCCTTTGGCGTAGAAAAGTTTATATATAAAAATCCATAATAGCATATCCTAAATAAGGTGGGATAGATCGTCATCCTTATTAGGGTCGGTACTCCAGTACCTAGCAGTTTATGGTGGTAGAGATGGATAGAGTCCAGCACCCGTATAGTGCTTCCATCTCTTGTGAAATATAAATATAAAAAGGTAGGTCCGTGCCTCCCTATAAATAAGTATCACAGGAGGAAGATCCATATAATAGTTTATAGGTCACAATAATATCTAGTGACCACAGGATCAGGAGCCCTGGACAGTAGTAGAGAACCGACGGTTGTGGTTTAGGTGTAAACCACTGTTGAAGACATCAAGCTGCTTCCGGTTTGGTGGCAGTAGAGACTCGGTTAAGTCACGACAGCACCGTCGGTCTGCTTCGGTTGTCCAGGGGCGTGTTGCTGCGTCGTGGTTTAGTTTTACCTCCGAGGGGCGGAACAGTGCACCCCAGAGGGCCTGACAGGGGACCATCCTTAGGTGTCCATAGGGACACCACCAGATGGCTTTTCTTCCCCATCAGGACTTCCTCCAGGAGGGGCCTCCGTGGCGCAAACCACAGTAGCCTCCACCTGGAGAGGAAGGGGTCCACCTGTCGCCTCCGAGGATGTACTCGGCGCAACAGTAGGCTCCCCTCCGCTGACCACCTGGGTAGAGTGTGCCATGAACGAGAACGGCATCTCATACCTGGGTGGGTGTACTGACAGTACTGGGGTCACTGGAGGGGCAGGCCTTACGGCAAGCCCCAACCTAGACTTGAGATCTGGAAAACCAGTTCTCTCCCACTCGGTCAGTTTCAGCCCGAATTGCCGGAAGAACTTGGCGTCGCAAGTTGTCAACCTTGATTCGAGCTGCTCCATCGTAGCCCTCCAGAGGGCATGATCTTGCTCCAGATTGGCCCCACGCTCGGCGAGGACTCTGGTTCGGTCAGCGAGCCAAGCTTCTCCCTCTCGGATAGCCTGTGCTCTGAGCAACTTGTACTGCTCAAAGTAGGACTTCTCCAAGAAAGAGACCTGAAACTGGAGTAGCTTACTTGCATTTTCAGCCATCTTTTCTCTGTAACGCTCAAATCCGGGGACTAGAGTGTCAGAGAATCCAGTGTCGAAGGCAGGCCTGTCTCCGGGCAACACAGGTAACCCTGCTAGCCCATCGTCAACAGCCCTGTGCTCAGGCTCTGGAGTCACCTCGTCATCCCTTACGGGGTCAGAGGTTGCTCCGTGCTGTGGTGGAGCAGTCGGCTGGGCTGACGCCCCATCCGGCTGTTGTGCCTCTACCTGATCAGCATCACTGACAGGTGAGGAACCCTCCTGTGCAGCCAAAGCTTTCTTTTGCTTTTGGCTCCACTTGTACTACTTGACATAGTCAGCAGCAACTTGACTCGCCTGCTCGTCACCCAATGAGTTCTGAACAATAGCCAAAGCATCACCCAGTTTCTGTCTCTCCTGCCGGGGCAGTTGGTCAGCAACAGAGGGCAATGCAACCAAAGAGACCGAAACGGTAGCGACGGTTTGACTAGTGTCGACCTCAGATGTGACCGTGGCTGTGGCGGCCCGTTTCTTCGCAGGTTCACTGCGAGAACGATCACGCCCACCTTTGGTCTCATCCTTGGATGACTGGCGGCCCCTTTTTAGATCTTTCTTAGGGGGGGTACCCTTTTTCACAGTGGGCATCGGAATTTCCGTGTCCGGCCCGAGATCGGTTTGTTCGCACTTGGCGCCCTTACACAATCTCTGCCAGTCAGGTTCCGTGAGGTAATTCCACTGTTTAAGCATGTTAGTGCGCCACTTAAAGTATAGATTACCTACACGTTTGTGGGCTCCCCAGACCTTCAGTGTCGCCTCAACTGCATGACTAATAGTGCGCTTGTGAACGCCCTTATTGTCACACAGATGCCTTACCAGATCCGCCCTCCGTTGGCAACAGAACAGCTCGCCGTCAGTGTACTCTGGGCAGGAGGTCGACGAACTCCCGCGCACGCAGTACACGTAGGGTCGCACATTCATGTGCTTCTCTACGAGATGACGGGCAAACTTAAGCAAGTCTGGCCACCGTTTTGCTGCAGTAGCTGTCCCTTTCAGGCGCTGGCAGCGAACATACGGACAGGGATCCCCTGGCACGTAGTTCCTCCAAGCATATCTCAGCTTGGTGTGGCATGACTTATGGATGTTTGGTTTATGCCCATCCAACACTGCCCTGATGTACACTAGGTACCAGTCAATTGGATGGTTATCACCAGACAACCAGTCTTCGTCATCTGAACCTTCTGCCGTGTGAGACGGCGAAAGAGCCATTTTGCCATTTTCCTGAACTAGGTCAGAAAGGCTCAGGTTCCTCCGCTCATCATCACCGAGACTGAGGTTCAGACGAACATGCGCTGCCTTAGCACGGAGACGTCGATTGGCCCTGCTTTCTGCGAGTAGTAGGCATACAGGTGTAGGCCATGTCACGCTATGGGCCAGACGCAGTGGACCGTGGTGACCCCTTTATTTTGGAGTAAATGTAATATGGTATACCATGTATGCCTGCTCAAGGATTAATCTAAACCCCTTCATTGTGTATACAGCATATAGATTACATGTATACACCTCTATACTGTATACCATTCCACCCATCTAGAGGATTAGCACTTATTGTATACATAGCATATGCCTGCTCAAGGATTAACCTAAATCATTTCATTGTATACACAACATATAGATTAAATGTATACACTTCTATACTGTATACCATTCCATTCATCTAGAGGATTAGAACCACCGCTAAACACCAAGGCCATCTGTGGGGAAATTAAAACCTCACTGGCGCCATCTGTTAGACTGTCTAAACATTAAAAAGTTACAAACCATCATTACTCATGTTATATAGATAGAATCATTATGTTTACTATAGTATATCAATATGATAGATCTATTAAAAACGAGGATGATAACCATATGTCAATATGTTGTTTATTTTTATTACAAATATAACGCAATATACTAGTAGTAGTTGTAGTAGTAATAGTAATATCATCTATTAAACAATAATAGTATATAATCAGCACAATTAATAACGATATATAGTTTAATACAGGGTTTAATGTAGTATAATACATACTATATATACTCACAAATATAATCAATGAGTTCAGATAACATACTGAATCATACTAAGCGTTATACTAATATTCTAATCACCACATCATAATAGGTCTAATAACCCGCAATATCTATAGATCTATTGAATCACTCAAAGGTTTGTATATAGTATGACTATTACCTAAGTATCTATCTATCTATCTATCTATCTATCTATCTATCTATCTATCTATCTATCTATCTGTCTATCATATATCATATATCATATATTTTTAGTAAGTCTTTAACAACCAATGAAATCGAGTGTATCCGATCAACCTATGATTACATAACTATCTAATGCATAATCACCATCAGTGTTTCTATCCTTACTTATAGGTTGTATGCCTAGTTCAATGTATTACACAGGTAGCATTGGAGTGTTACTACCAATGGTATTATGATCATTCATATTTTGATAGTTTTGCTGGTGATCCTGAATGGCACATTGTTATTTTCCTTTTACATCTCCTAGGAGGTGTTGGTGGTGAAGGGGGTAATGGTGGTAACTGGTCTACTGGTATAACAGTGCCGGTATTGTGGTTATATTGTAGACACTCTAAAGACACATAATGTATAGACATTTGGTCAGAGAGGGGTACAGAGGGGGCCGTGTATTGGGTGGTCGGTACTGTGGGTGGTAGTGGTGGTTCAGAGGGTTGTAACACAGGTAGCGATGGTGGTGGGGGAGGGGGCGGTGGAGGGGGAGGGGGAGGGGGCTGTGGCAGTAGAGGAGGGGGAGGTGGCGGTGGTGATGGTGGTGGTGAATGTAGTTGCGGCGTACACGTCTTTCTAGGAGAGGGCAATAAAGATGGGTCCTGTGAGTTATGCTCTGCTGCATTAGGTATAGTCTGTACATCCACTACAAGTGATGATCCATGTCTAGGAGGAGGAGGTCTTTCTGGAACCTTGCCCCTCCTCTGAGGTTCGAGACCAATGCTGAAATAGATGATATATAATATGGTATATTACTTGTATATATTGTTACAACAGCTATTATTACTCCATCTCTAGATATGATTTCACCAATAGTATATTTATCATCATTATTATCATTATTATTATCTTTATCAAAGTATGCATAGTTAAATCAACACACACACACACACACACACACAAACACAAACACACACACACACACACACACACACACACACACACACACACACAATGCATAGGTTGTTATTATAGATATGACCCTCTAACTACCTACCATGGTTCATAATCAATTTCCATAGCTTCCTCTTTGCGCGTTAAGGGATCTTCACCATAGATCTTGTAGTCCACTTTACAGCTATCTATGGCATCAATAGCTATTTGTCTTTCTTTGTTCGGGTTATACCGGTCATTTATAACAGTTTTTGGGATGGTATTGTTCTCATCATGGTTGTTTGATGTTGATGCTGACGTTGATGGCATAGGCATCCAATCTGAATTGGGTCCTAATGAGGAGATGTCGGATTCAATGTCTGTGGGTATAGGTCTGTTTCTCTTTACATTCTTGATGATGTTTTGACAGCATATATTTAACAGTCCTTTTCTGTAGAGATGTATTACCGTGGTAATAATTATGGTTATCAATAAACCAATTCCACCACCTGACGCACTCACAACAACAATAACCATTTTACCAGAACGATTATCAACCTGTTCTACACCATGTATACCCGGTCCATTATCGTCAGGTTTTTTAGTAACAGATGGTTTTGTTTTGACCGATGAACCTGTATCAATGACACGTCCATCATAATCATCTTTGTTATACCCAGAGTCCTTTTCCACAGTTTCAGTCATTTCATCACCACAACCATCGGTCCTTACAATATCTAGAGGTAATCCAATGCAAGATGTTATAGGGTTTCCTCTCAGGTCGACACTGTTATATTTATACACATTAAAACCGTTCAGTGTTTTTATGTTGTTGTTTCTCAAATCCAGGACGTTGTATCCATGTGTCTTCCCATATCTTATGTCAGGCATTCTGAATAATCCTAAGCTAGTGCAGGAAATGACACCACGTGTAGGAAAACAGGTACATTTTTTGGATGGTCCACACTTCAATAAAGCTGATGTCGACTGTATTAATCCTATTATGGTGATTGTCATAATGCAGAACAGGGCAAACTTTCTTAGAGATCTCGCCATGGTTACAGTTGGATGGGTACTGGAGGAGAGTCACCGACCTACACTGATGGTACTACACGTGCTAATGCCCCTCCCGCTGCTGCTGCTGCTGCTGCTGGTAACACAACACACCCTCTCCAGGGGCGGGGTCACCGACACACACGACTTGAGGTGCTACTGTAGGGAGGCTGGAGTGGCAGGTGATGGATCTAGGTCACATCTCATTATCAGGGGTGGGGTCACCGACACACCCTACTTGGGGTGTTACTGGAGGGAGGTCGGGGTGGCAGGGGGTGTAGATCTAGGTCACATTACATCTGAATAGAACCACTGTCTTAACTTTAGATGATCTCTAGGTAATCTAAGGTAGAGGTGAGGTGTTACTACATACAGGATGCTGTCCAGGGAGCGTTAAAGATAGATTCAGGATGATTAGATAGTTACATAATAAGAGAATCAAACCAAGTGTCTATCAACCATATCATAAATTCAATCAATTTGATAATTGGTAAATTACATTGATTATAGAACTTATATATTAAATATACCACTGTTTAAACATGAGTTGAATGAATAGTTGGTAGGTATATCGGTGAGTTATATGTTTTCTTAGGTTTTGATTTGGTTTTCATTGTTATGACAATATGAATAACAAAACTTAAAACCATGAGAATACATAGGACCCCTAGTGTAATGAAAACAGGCTTCATCCAATGTGTCGAATTGTTCAGGGTGGGGATGGTATTTCCTTCTGACGTGATAGTTGTATATAATGATGACGCGGTATATGAATTTACATCATAAGTAATTGTATTCGATTGTGTTGTGATATCACTTCTCTCAGATGTAAACACATTTGTAGATTCCAGATCAGATGTGTTTATATATTCATGTGTAGTGGTAGAATCTCCACAGGATGTATAAACAATAATTCCTTTTTGCTCTGCTTGCATCCTTATGTTTGACACAACATCGGCACATTGCACTAACATTGTATTTCCAACTATGATCAGATGAGATAAGTTCTCCCACTGTTGTAATTTGAAATTTGTCAGATATCTTATCCTTGTAGAATCAATTGAGAGAATCCTGGTGCTCTTCCTCTGTGGTTCGCGAAATGTGGGAAATATGAAAACATTTTCCCCTATACAGACTACTCGTGCATCAAAACACAAACATAGGTCGGGTGTCCCACAGGTATTTTGTGAATTACACATTCCAGTTAACAAATATAACGTTAACATAACAATCATTGTGTATCCTTTATCCATGATGATCGTTCTAATCATATAATGTGTCTTTCACACATACATCCACACATATATAAATACGTGTATATGCGATGGTTATGGTTAGAGGTGCTGTTTATGTACGATATCATAAGGGGGTGTATCATTCAACGGTCATATTTTATCTAAACACAATACCCATCATATTACATACACACAATGGATCAGTAGGTAACCACCCCCCCATATAGACCGCTCAATTATTATATAGGTATAAATAACATGAACTGCAAATCAAGTTTACACATGTCAAACGGGATTTCACAACCATAATCCATGAGATCAATATGGAACAATAATACCATATGTAACATTTTTTCCTGAGTTCTATAATGTAGACATTTTTTTTACCCTATATCATCGTTACATTGGTTGGATTTTTCCCCCAACAATGGTGTTGGTCATGTAGATTTACTCCGCGGCAATCAGGAGTATGTAAAACAAATGAGAGTTTGTTTGTTGGTGGTAGAGGAATTTGTCACACCCATGTGTACATACATGGGGATTTAGCCCCCAGTGCGACACTATACGGGGTGTTTTTTCTTCCACACAACATGTTGTAACAGATTAATCCTATAGAGGTATAACAGGCAGGTCAGGATAATGACCAGAAGGGTCCTACATGTTATATACATATACATGTCTAATATAACAACATCTACTTATACATGTACAGATATATTACATGTATACATATTATTATTATCACATACACAAATACTCATAAATACTAATGATAGTGAATATATCAGTTTGATTAGGGTGTGTAACAAATCACTCGCACACATAATATGGTAACCAGTATACAGACATCAGATATAGAAAGTCTTTACCTTACAGGTCTGACACTACAGATGCTTAAACAACGTGCTAGCTCTTTATATCATCATTAAGGATTATATGTGTTCCAATGAAACATGGTTGATGATCCGTCTATTCAGAATATTGGGGTGATGATTGAACGAATGAATGAATAATATTATTGTAGAAATCGGTGAATGAATGAGCTATGAACCTGATTTGGCTAAAATTCTATTGTCTGATTATAATAATACTTCTGATGTATCAGGACTTGTGTAATTGTGTAGTAGACCATAAAGGGTTAAACATCAATGACACAGGATTTGATACAGCAACATAATCTTATCAGCACACAGTTCACATGTGCCACCCTATGTGTTCAACATATGGCGTGTGTGGTGTACTAACGGGGTGACATGTCCTCCAACCACCGCTCTAATCATCTAACCCTTTAGAGACATCATCACACACACACACACACACACACACACACACACACACGTACATACAACCATTGCTTAGATATAATATGTATTCATAGAACAATTATACTTGTATATCATAACAAATCATAATTATATCTATTAGGTTTATCGATATTTTTCGTTAAATATATATATTTGAATGCATTATTATGATAACCCTGATAGAAAGGGTTAATCCTGGTCAGTAGTTAAGCAATCATGTTATCCGCACTCAAAACGTCCTTTAAGACCACATAACCCTTTATATCATTGTCATAATGAGATACACGTATTCAAGGTGATATCAACACATACACACATACACAATTGTGTATGTGTAGATGTGTGATTATGTTACTTATAGATTAGAGTATTAATGTATGGATGAATGCTTGGATATTACATTATATAATAAGATATTTAGCAAAACAAACAATCAATATGGGATAGGTATGAAAGGGTTATGCTTCAACACCCCTCCCTGTTAATTAGGGGGGAGTGTTGGTAGACTCTCCTTAAGACCTTTAAAGACTTTACATCTTATAAATCTGGTGATATATAAAAGTGAAATTCTGTAAACTATTGTTGAGGATAAAATTTCTCCTATAAAATCACAGAATAATATCATTAGTTAAGATAGTTGATAGGTATGATTATAGGGTGTATTATTAGTATATTGTTGGATCAAAACTTTACCCTCATTATCAATAACGATACTAATTATTATATGGTATATCATTACTAGGATTTATTTATGTAGCTAGCTGGCATATATACTATATGGTTTTAACCATTACATGACCAGTTATTATTAGATATCTATCTATCTAATCATATATGTAGACATCCCCATTATAGTAGTATTATCTGCTTAGGTTGAATAAGCGATGAAATAATTTATCATTGACTCCATATAATTACATTGGGTATAAGCGATTGTGTCTTAAAGAATCCACAAAATGTCATTTTTTGACTTACTCTCTTTCGATATCTTACTAATACTTCTTGTAGAATATATTTCTCTGGATAGTATTACATTGGTTAATCTAAGACTCGCCTTTAAGTTTGATAACGGGACAGCTGGTTTTACACTAAACTCGCCCCATTCCCCCTTATGGAAGAGGTTGTTATTCAATAGATTGTGTTCTAGATTTTGTTCGTTTGGAATAGAGAAGGGAACCATTCAATCATTGATATTTGATAATCATTACAACTCATACATTTTATTTGCTAAGCTGAGTTGTCTAGAGAGGGTTTTAATTGTCGAACCTACGTGGGAAAAAGCATCTGATTACGCAAAGATATATCTTGATCTCAAATACGACACCTGTGACGGGAAGCCGGTTTTTGAGGGGTTTCACCCTATTTTACTGAAAATATTGACATGCACCTTCACGCTACAATATATACTTGATCCACCCTCATCAGATCCAACATCAATTCCTACCCCTATTGTCAGAAAACTAAATACCAAATTCACATGTTCAGATCTTTGTACTTTTAAATTATGTTATCGTACTGGTACCACCCCGGGAGAGGAGATTAAACATATATTCAAAATAAGGCTGGAAAGATGGCTTGACCCAGCAAAATATGGCCCTGATGCCGATCTTGATTGCAAAGTACAGCTCCTTGAGTATATTTTTGTTAGAATTGATAGATGGTTCCCAAAACATGTAGATTTATTCAATCTTACCTGTTCAGAAATAAGACGGGATTTGAGATTCCAAAGAGCAATTATTAGGAAGATCATAAACCTTTATAGTAACAATTATCAAGTTCATATTTTAAGACAATTTTGTATGTTAGGATTCCTCCCAGAAGAAAGAGGGAAAAGACATCTTTTCCATTACCGGTTGGCTGCAAATCCATATCTTCTTGTACCCTATAATATTAATAATAATATGTACTAGCCTACCTCACTACATCTACAGGTTTCTACATTCTCAACTGGTTATGTCAATATCTCAATCTTTTACCACCTGTTTTATTCGTTCTGTTTCCCATCTAACCTGATTCAACACCTTACAGATTTACTAATACAACCATCATCAATACATTAATATATCATGTTTGAGTGTGATATATGCAACAAAAAGTTCAGTCGTGCATATAACCTAAAAAAACACAAGGAGAGAAAACACACGCCTGGGTTATTTAATTACAATTGTACTTTTTGTAATAAGGGATTTATATCTAGAGAGATATGGAGAAATCACATAAAAAATAAACACAGGGAGGATAGAGTAGTGGGGTATGGAGAAACCAATGATGATGATGGTGGTGGGGCGGGTGGGTTCGAGGGTGATGAAGATGAAGAGAGAATACGCACAGCTGGTATTCTGGAGAATTCCCCGAACCAGTTATACACACTAACTAAAGTAAATGAATTTAATTCTACCAGATTCAATACGAGAAACAAATTACATACCTTCCAGATTCATAACCTCAATGTCTATCACATATCCAATGTGTTGCTTATACTATATAAAATATTTGAAACATTGATCTCAGAATTAACACGATCTATGAAAGCTAATGATCTCATTAGGTTTACAATAGATAACCCTCATTTAGATTACCCCATTCAAATTCCGTTATTAGAGGTTAGTGTTTTGACTGTAGATCTGATTATGTCTGAAGTTTCAAGAGTTCTACAAAGTTTCGAAGAATTTCCTTTAGATGGAAACATGATTATTCAGAGTACACACGTTACATTACCCAGGGGTTCTAGTTTTTCATCTAAAGTTGTTCATCAATTAGATCAAATGTTGAAATCAAAGAAATCAGTAATCCAAATTAAGAACAAAGACAGTCTCTGTTGTGCACGTGCTATAGTCACTGCTAGAGCCTTTGTAGACAAAAATCCTAAAAAGAGGCATTTTTCCCGGGGATTAATACTTCAGAAAAAGGAGGCCCTTGATCTTTTAAAAGATGCAGGTGTCGCTGAAGGACCTTGTGGTCTTAAAGAAATTGAAATATTCCAGAATCATCTGAAAGAATATTCTATTATAGTTATATCCAAAGATCATTTGAACAATACGGTTTTTGAGGGTAACATATGGGCAAAAAAACGTTTAATACTTTATTATCATGATCATCACTATGATGTCATTTTAAAAGTACCAGCATTTTTAAATATTGTTTTGATTGTAGGAAAGCGTATAATGGAACTTTTCATTCTTGTAAAAGTTTATGTAGTATATGCAAACACAAACACAACGACACTGATTATGTGAATAGTAAAAAACACTCTAATACAAGCACTCCCGCCCCACACATACCTGGAACTGTTTTAGTTGATATTGATGTAGAGGGAGACAGGGAAAGTGAATGGATTTATTGTCCAAAATGCAACAGAAACTTTTATGGACCAGAGTGTTACACTAATCATTTTTTTAGTATCGGAAAAAAGAAACCAGGGAGCGTGTGTGATAACATAAAGAAATGTATTACATGTAAAAAAATAGTCCAAAAAAATAGATTCGAAAAACATATGTGCGGGGAGGTTTATTGTAAAACGTGTAATGGCTATTTTGATAAGGATCACAAGTGTTACGTGCAACCTGTTGGGGAGGGTGCTATTAATAGTGACAATAATGAGCCAGAAGAAGATGGGGATGTGGGAAACGTTGTTCCAAAGAATGTTGATTCTATCACTGAGGAACCAATGGACCAGGGTGTAGATGAAAACAACGTAGGTAAAGGGTGTAAAGAAGATGAGAAGGGGGTCAATTCTGAGAAAGTAGAAAAGGAAAATTCTGAAACACATAACCGGTTTATTTTCTATGACTTGGAGACAATGAGCGACACAAATATACACATCGCTAATCTGTGCGTTGCACACATTGTATGTGATCTGTGTTACAACATTGAAACAGGTGAGAGTGATTCATGTTCCAACTGTGAGATTAAGCAAAAGATATTTTACGGGGAGAGTTGTATAAAAGATTTCTGTGATTGGTTGTTTACAGACGATAATAAGGGGGCTATAGTAATAAGTCATAATTTTAAGTCTTTTGATTCCTACCCCATTGTATCATATTTATATAGAAACATGGCCATACCACAAATTTTATATTGTGGAGCTAAAATCATGTTCATGTATATCAAGGGTTATAAAATCCGATTTCTAGACTCTCTTAACTTCCTACCTATGGCACTAGCTAAATTTCCCAAAACACTAGATCTGAAGTGTGAGGATAAGGGTTATTTTCCATATCTTCTAAACACACCAACAAACCAATCATTTACCCAACAGGGTCTACCACACCCACGATTTTATGCTGTTGACACCATGTCAGTGGAAAACAATAAGCGCTTTTTTACTTGGTTCAATGAACATCGAGAGGATTATTTTGACTTCAAGAAAGAGTTAATTAACTATTGTATAAATGATGTGCAAATACTAAAAGAGGGTTGTATGAAATTTAGATCTATGTTCATGGATATGACATCAGCTATCATCCCTGAAACCAAGTTATCGTCACACACCGATTCCTCTAGAGAAGGTGCTGAGGAACCAGTGACAGCTAGTGCTTTCATGGGTATAGACCCATTCTTTAATTGTATAACTATAGCCTCAGCTTGTAACTTAGTTTACAGATCCAAATTTCTAAAACATGAATCCATTGCTATACTTCCACCTTGCGAACCTTTGGTTACACACTCTATTGAAGCTATCTTATGGTTAACATATTTTGAAAAACTAAATAATGTATTGATACAGCATGCCCGTAGAGATAGAGGCGAGGTATATATAGCCGGAGCATTTGTCGATGGTTTTATCTATGGTTCTAATACCGTTTTTCAATACAATGGGTGTTTTATCCATGGACATAGTGAATGTTATTCTGCACAAACCTTTAACCCTCTTTTAAGAATGAGCATGGGTGTTCTATATGAACGTACTAATAATAGATCTGATAAGTTAAGAAGTCTTGGATTTACAGTGATTGAGATGTGGGCATGTCAATTCAATAAGGTGCGTCAATCTGATGAGTACAAAAATATTATGAGTGATGTTGAATTATCTACCCCACTTCAGCCACGGCAAGCGTTCTACGGTGGCCGCACTGATACTATTAAATGTTATTACAAAGCAGATATTGCTAAGAACGAAACAATTCATTATTATGATGTTACTTCTCTATATCCTTATGTTAACAAATATTGTGTTTACCCTATAGGGCACCCCACAAAAATACAAGGATCAGATTTACCACCCCCTCATTGCATGGTTGATTTGAAACAGTATGAGGGGTTAATAAAGTGTAAGATTGTACCCCCTAGAGGGTTATATCACCCAGTGTTACCATACAGGTATGGGGGAAAGTTACTTTTCCCATTATGTAAAACATGTGTGGATGAGTATGGGGAAGTTCAAAGACCTATTTCTAAATCACAATATAAAACCTGCATGCATTCTGATGAAAAAAGAGCCCTTACTGGTAGTTGGGTGGTGCATGAGGTATTACTGGCTATAGAAAAAGGCTATACCATTCTACGTATATATGAAATTTTCCATTTTGAAGAAACAGAGATGTATGACCCCATAACTAAATCGGGAGGCCTTTTTTCTAGATATGTTAACACCTTTTTAAAATTGAAACAAGAAAGTTCGGGATGGCCATCTTGGTGTACAACAGAGGAGAAAAAAAGGGAGTATATAGAATTATACAAAGTAGAAGAAGGTATACAGTTAGACCCTGATAAAATTAAACACAATGCCGGAATGAGAAATCTAGCCAAATTAATGTTAAACTCTTTCTGGGGTAAATTTGGACAGAGAGAAAACATGACCCAAACTCTCCACACATGCGACCAAGCAGAATATCTTAAATTAATAACATCTGATGGTGTTATGGTTGAGGATATCCATTTGATTAATGAAAACGTTGTACGTGTTCAATATAAATACAAAGAAGAATTCGTAAAACCGTGCAAAAATGTTAATGTTGTTGTGGCAGCATACACAACAGCCCATGCTAGGATAAAATTATATACGTATTTAGACAAACTAGGCGATCAAAACCTGTACCACGACACAGATTCCTGTTTTTTCGTATCTACAATCAATGGTAAAGACCTGTCAGTGGGGGATAATTGTGGTGAGATGACTGATGAACTAAAAAAAGATGAGTATATAACAGAGTTTCTTTCAACAGGGCCAAAATGTTATGTTTATGATGTGTATTTGTGAGAATGATCAATTTAATTACGAACCTTATACAGAGAATATACTACCTAATATCGCTGTCAATACAGGTAATAATATCATGCGTAATAAAAATGACATATATCTGTTCAACAAAGATGTCACAAAAACATTTCAATGTGTATTCAGTAAACGGATCGTTTTTACAGATGGAACAACTCTACCATTTGGGTACTAACCATTTTGATATGTTAATGATAATTTGTACATCTTGATTATTATTTACTAACATTGAATATTATATATATGTTTATTACAACTATTACCCGCACCCATATATGATAATGATTAAACCTTTATTGTACCGATTACCTTGAATATATTGAGCAATGATACGTAATCAACACCAATAACATTGATTATGAATAAACTGAAATCAACACTATAATTATGTGTGTGTGTGTTCATTTAATACAGTAGATAGTAATATAATATAAATATCATATATACATATATGGTCAATTATGATCAGCTAAGTATACCATTCGTGTATTATCAATCCTTATCATGTGAGTAAATGTGGAAATAAACTAAACAATTAGTTAGATAGATAGATAGATATATATAGATAGCAATATAATGTAATATGACATATTCATATATACACAAATGATCAAGCTAAGTATACTGCTCTTGTGTGATCAATCTTTATCATGCTGGGAAATGTGGAAAATAAAACAACACATACAGGTTCGATAAGTTTCTTTTCAAACTGGATTTCTATCCTTAAGTTACCTCTTTTAAACGTTGGCCAAGCCATACCATCATCCTCATTTTTAACATCGGGTTCTAAGTCATATGCAAATAGTGTATAACCTTTGGCAAAATCAGTTCTAGTTATTGCAGGACCCTCACTTTGGGTATCAAACTCTCTTTCCCTTCCAAAAAGTGCAAGATATGCATCAATGAAATTACTTGTATATTCAGTATTTTCTTCTCCAAATTTTAACTGATATGCAGAAGACGGTATGCTCTCATTATCAACACTTACATTAACATAACGTATATGGTGGTGAAAGAAATTAAAAGGGTTATGCGTGTATGAACCATTAACCCCTTGTTCTGAATTGACCCCGAAAATCAGTCTGACTGGGACATTACCAAGGTAAACATTATCTACTCTGAATGACAATAAACCTGCAGGTATTGAATACTTTTTAATATCCGTCTTCATATATTGGTATACAGCCATATAGTTTTTCTTCTCCATCACCTCCTGATGACTTATAAGCATCTCACGGGTCGGTGTTACAATACATACCGAAAGACATGCATCCACTAATTCAACTTTGAAATCAGGTGAAGACGCATTGGACATTAAATGGAATTTTGCATTTGAAGGCCAGAATTTGAGCTTAATTTCAACACCATTCAGTACATACTTATTGATTGAAAAAACATCCAGTAGAAGAGGACCCATCAAATCTACAACCCTGCTCTCTCGGGTATACATCGATCTTACCACTAACCCTGTATTTGTACCATTGATGTCGGCACTATCCATGGGGCTAATATCTTTACAGAAAAGCTGGGACATCAAATGCACCCCCTTTGAATTAACATAATGGTTAAACAAGGTATTAAAGTATGCTTCAAACGGGTAATTATCATTTGATGAAGATACAAGTTTATTTTGAAAATATACATCAATTTGGGAAAACAAACTATGCATGAAATTATTTACAGGACCTACTTTGGATGCATTCGGTGTTACTGGTGTTGTCGGGGGTGTAGCATCGACCCCACCATCACCACCACCTTTATCAGATTCTTGTACATCACCACCACCAACATTATATGAACTAGACATCTTGGGCAGTTCTGTTTCATTACCTTGCAATATTCGAACCTTTAGCTTGAGATATGTTCTCCTCAAATCAATATATTGATTTCCTAGATTAGTTATAACAAACTCCATACCTAGGGATTTGTTCATATGATTTTTGGGTTGAAAATCAACATACCTTACCTTTGAAACACCTACATCAACAACAGGCATTTGAAATAAATTCATACTCTCCCCAATACCTAAACTACTACGTTCATTTGTGGTTGATATATTATACGCCATATTGATCACAATAACTCACCACTAAAAAAGATGATAATATATGTATAACATTAACAATCAAATGATACTAAGTGCTTAATTAATTAGTCTATTATATTACATGATGAGAGCGGTTCCATAATTATAATCAATGTCCTGTTTCACTCCTACTAGTATAGCTGGTGTTCCTGGTGATGTAGTGGTTTCTGGAATTGTCTGTGGTTTTTCTACAACTGTCAGGGTGTTGATGGATGACGGGTGTAAACCGGTCGTGGCCTATGTGTCTCTGCGATGACACCATCAATACCACCACCTGTAGCAACAGTCGCCATAGAAACAGCAACTGTAGTAGTAGTAGTAGTGGTTGTAGTACTGGTAGTAGTAGTAGTAACAATAGTGACAACAGTAGTTGCACTATTGGAGCGAGTTGTCATTGTTCTATTGGATTTCCCACTCATTCTTTGTATTAAACCTCTTACACTGTATTTCAATTTGTTAAGTATAGACCCCTCTACTTTTTCATTAGGGGCATCCATACTTTTTACATTGATGGTGATTGTTTGTCTTATACGATGCTTCTGATAATTCTCCATTGTTATGTGAGTAAATCGCGGATGCGCTTTTTATTATGCAGTCTAGAACGTTTTTCCTTTACCTTTGGAGTTGTTGTTGTTGATTTCGATACCTTCCTTTTTTTAGAAACCAAGTATGATGGATTTATTTCCACGTTTTTGCCTTCTTTATCTACGCTAGCCACACCAAGTCCATCTCCTGCATCTACACCTGTAGCAGTGCCTTCCGATGAGATCACAATAGCTCCTTTTGGTGATGTCTTTTCAGAATTTTCTGATTCTATATATGACCGCGCCTGTTCTGTTATTTGGGTTATAGGTGTAATAACCTTAGTGTGGTCTTGTGTTGTGTTCTGACATTGGCTGTGCTTATGTTTGACAATGAGTAACCTATCACGACCATTACCCACATGTCTAGACTTGATCAAACCACATCTCACTGAACCAATATCATATGGGCCGCTGTTGTTTTCTTTAGACACACATGAGTTTGTAAACAACTTAGTCAGATGACCATGGTTAATAATTGCGTATTTTTCCTTTTCCATTGGAATGTTTTATGAAATGAAGCACACAATATACACTCGGTTGTAGAACTTCCCCGTTTTCACCTTGTATACCTGATATACGTATGGAGCTCCACTTGTCCCCCTTTAAATACAGGTTAATATCCGAAAAAGTAGAAAGTCTTAATGGTGTGTAGTTAACTACGTTGAATTCCTCTGTGATTACACCACTCCCTCTTTCTCTTTGGCAATCCTTTAGAATTGTAGAACCTTGAAAAACATCACCTTTTTTTGTGTTAAAAAGCGGAATCCTTCTTAATATAGGTACTTTTCCAAAGCCAGTGTAAGTGTAATCAACAATGTCAGTAGCTATGTAGATACATGTAGGTGTCGGTAATATATTATCTCCGGTGTCTGTGTTCTCTATAGATCCTATGTTCCTAAATTCTACTTGAGATACCCCACACATCCATCCAGATCCGTCCAGTGAGATAGAGTTTGGTAATTTGACTGTAAATTGTGTAATGTTATTTTTAGGATGGTAATTGATACTATCCGTATTACACATATGAATATACATTGTCACATTAAAACTTTCTTTAAATGTTTGAACTGGTGTTCATCAACCCACTCATCGAACTTCTTAGGATAATACGCCCATCGTATTAGGTAATACTTTACACCATCCTCCTGCTTTCTTCGGAGCACCTTCTGATAGCCATATAATTCTGCTTCATCCACCAGCGCCTTCTGTAACTGTTGTACATAAAAACTCCCCTCCACTACCTCCCCCATCAAATCTCTTACGTAAAACGCTATACAACCATCACGTGTTGTTTTTTTATATACCTGGAATAACTCCCCCGTCCATTTTGGTTCATATTCTTTTTGAAAAGCTTTCTTTACTAAAGACAATCTTACATAATCCCCTATGTTTAATTTCATGCTGGTTCTTATGTTATCAGACCTCTTTTTAGCATCTCTGATATCACGTGCTGATATGGTGTTATATTGTTCATGGAATATTTCATCCTGATTATCCTTTGTCACACTGGAGGGTTTCCTTCCTATCGTCGAGTGAATTGAGTTGTTATAAGATTGTGTGATATCTTGTAAAACATCAAACCATTTGTAAGTGTTCTTGGCTTTCATATATCGAATCACTTTATTTTTGATCGATTTTATTGATCGTTCCGCAAACGATGATTTACCATCATTGTAAGCCAAATAATGTTTTATTTTGTATTTCTTATACAATTGTTTGATAGCATGACTTGTAAACTCGCCTCCCGCGTCAGTTCTCATTAATTTACAGGTCCTTTCCTTTAATATTGACTCCATTGCAGGGACAACGTCAACATGACCTTTGGATTTGACAGCTCTTGTCATTACAAATCGGCTAAAAACATCTATAACCAGTAAAACATATTTAAATCCTCAATTATACCTTCCAAATGGGTATAAATTCATTAAATCAGCATCGAACATATAGTTCAAACCTGCACTGAATACTCGAGATCTGAGAAAGTTGTTTCTTGGTTGTAAATTGAGATAATATGAAGGTTTTGTTGATAAAACATTTGTAGTTATATTTTTAATCTGACTCAGATTATATTGAGGTAATTGCTCTTTAACAATATTGGATATAGTTGACACCCCCGTATAACTACCAGGATTTCTAGGGTCAAGATATGCATCCTCAACCGCATCCTTTATTTTGGAATTTATACTGTTATTAGACTTTCTTTCTACCTGTTTGTTCTTCAACTTGTTTGCTATTGTAAAACGTGATGGTTTGTTGACAGCCATTTAGAATATGATCCAATTATACTGTTCCCTCTGTTTGAGTTTATTACTTTTATCATCAACTTTATTCTTAGTCTTCTTTCTTTGAGGAGGGGTTAAACGCTGATGATTCTGTATTGCTATACTTTTCACATTGTTTCTCATTCCCCCCTCCTCCTCCTCCTCCTTGTCCTCCTGCTCCTCCTCATCCTCATCCTCATCCTCCTCCACCTCCTCCTCCTCCTCCTTCTCCTCCCTCTTTTCTCTCCTTACCTTCTTATGAACTTCTTCTTCCTTCTTTCTCTTATTCACATTTTTATACCTGATACCATTGTCACCCTGTGTTTTGTAATTGGAATAATTAGCGAAATACTCTCGAGGGTTTGGGGGTAGATGGGGTTCTGGGGTAGTTTCCGAGGTTGCCTCGACCTCCTTTATCCCTCCGTCTTCACTTAAATCCTCTTTATCTATGTGTTCGTCATTATTAATATTAACGGTTTTCTTATCTGTATCATGTGTAGAATCATAATGTTGTTTCAGTCTATCATATGTTGTGTATGGGACAACAATCAATTTCTCAGTGAAACTCATTATTATGAGTCAGATCTCCATATATATTCAAAATCCTTTAGGAGAAGAGAAATAGCCTTTGCACTCTTCACAACAGCCTCCTTACGTTTTGTCCATGATACTTTACTCTTCTCGGGAGTTGCTACCTTCCTCAAGTGTTTTCTGTAAGATCTTAACACCTTCAATGTATCATTTGATACATTCAGATTACCTTGTAATAGGTTTAAAATAACCTCAGCCAAGCTGAAGATTTGTTCCTTCGATGCTGTTCTTAAAACACTCTGGCGCTGTTTTACTGTTGGTGTTGATGCTATGAATCTTAGAAAATGTATATTATCCTTTACTCTTGACATCGCTAGAAATCCAATTCAGTATGATTTACCTCTATATATTATTGTGTGTTCGTTGGGAAATATCCTTGTTCTTATACGCATATCCTCCGAACAGTTCTGAGTCATATCCAAAAATAGATACCCATAAGGAGTTCTACGAGTTATATCCTTGTAAGCTTCAACAATAGCATGGGAGAATTGTGCACCTATTTGTCTTGCCAATGTTGATAGTTGACCACCGTCCCGAGGGTTTTTAAATATAATATAATATTCAGTGTTTAGTGATATTGTCCTTGCATGTTTTCCACCCTCAAAAAGATTTTGGGAAATAAAATATACACTCAATTTATGGTGATGTGATCCAATAGTGAAGAGCTTTTCTATACTACGGTCATTCACAGCCTCTTTCATCATATCATCCAGGATTATTAGATTATGATGTTCATCGGAAAATTGGTTTATAGTTTGAATGTTTGGCAGCCCTTCGTGAAACTGAATATTATCCACCTCATTGCGTAATTCCTCATATACAGGTTGATGTACAGCATAGCAGAATAATATCCTCTTTGGGTAATCACCGTTTTGGTACATGTATTGTCTTTTCTTCAGAAGATCAGTCACAAAATAGGTTTTACCACACTTTGAAGGTCCTGTTATACATACAGTAGAAGTAGGTTTTAACAGTATATCATTACGGATTATCTCTTGTGACGTATACTCCATAATCATAAATTATAGTCCTGTTTAATTTCACAACAGACTGCATTGGTGTTGCCAGTGAGGTTTTGATTTCCCTACAGATGGCGTTGGTGGTCATTGAGATTTTGATTTCCCCATAGATGGCATTGGTGTAGAGAGGTTGTTCTAATCCTCTAGATGGTTGGAATGGTATACATTATATAGGTGTATACATGTTATCTATTATGTTATGTATACAATAAGTGCTAATCCTCTAGATGGGTGGAATGGTATACAGTATAGAGGTGTATACATGTAATCTATATGTTGTGTATACAATGAAATGATTTAAGTTAATCCTTGAGAAGGCATACATGGTATACCATATTGCATTTACTCCAAAATAAAGGGGTCACCACGGTCCACTGCGTCTCGCCCATAGCGTGACATGGCCTACACCTGTATGCCTACTACTTCTGCGATTGACCAGCCCTCGGCTTCCGCCGCGGCTACTCTCTCAGCAATAAGCTTGAGCCTATCAGCCTCTGACAGTGCGACCTCTTCAGTAGCTGGGGTTTCAGGGGAAGATATAATCCTCCTCCTATGCCTTCGCTTCCGTTTGGTCTTGGCTCGAACCGTCGACCCGTCAGATGATTCATCATCAGGGCCCGTCGGTTCCTTAGCCTTGGCACCGTCGGGTTTTGGAGAAGATCCCCCAGCAGGGTTCTCCTCCTGGATGGCACCCACAGTACCACCCAGACCAGGTTCTGTTTTCGGAACAACATTGCCAGACCCCTCAGGGTTAGGCTCTGCTGCTACCGAAGCCGAGCCTGAACCGACGGTTGGAGCACTGGAGGTGTCCATGTCAGTGTCAGACTCGAGTACCTGGTCTTCCCCGTCGGAGACTACAGCCTCCTCCGGGGCCAAGCATTTAGCGTCTACTCGGGCTGCCATACCGTTAGCTCAGGCGTAGGTGAACCTCACGGTTCACTCACCCGAGCTTTTAGTAGGACAGCAGGTAACCAATAGTGTAGGTACTGCCGGGCAGACCTAGGCACCACTGATCAACACGTTACCCCGCGGGCAAACGTGCTGATCTGAAGAAGCCTGGCTGCCTGTGGGGCTTATATACCCCACTCGTCCCCCGTGACCCCGCCCCTTGACCGGCTTCTCAGCCAATCAGGGGTCGCGTCCCAAAGACGCGCCGAGGTGACCCAATTTCCCACGGCTCATTTGGCGCGAGAAATCGATCAGGTGACGACGGACAGCGCCCTTCCCACGCCGGCATATCCGACGGTGGGAACGTTCACTATTGTTTACCATTTCGTGGCCGAGCCACAGGAAAACCCGGGTATGGTACACCGGCGTTAGAGGACATAACATAGCAGCGTGTTTCTAAGCGATATGTGGTCAAAACTAATCCCATACTTAGAATTAACCGGCAAAGCCAGCCACCCGCCCTGAACACGTGCTTTTCTACCTCCAACGGATAACCACACCGGATAACCCTTCTCTTCTCGTTGTGTTTTGGTGATCGAGTACCGGGCCAATGACCACCGGCCCAATACGGAACTGTCCATGGAAATTTAATGAAGCCAGCAGCTAACTGTCGTCAACAAGGTAAGAAAAAAATGTTTACACAATTTTATCTCGCTCTCTGACACGTGCACTCCTCCGTAGACCTTCTACCGGTATGTCCAGCAATGATGACACCGGCGGCATCAAATTGCTGTGTTTACCGGTGTCTACGGTTAGTCCTTTATGCACAGCTGACCTTTTTTTACGAGGCCTACCGCACTTGGGCTTGGTAACACACGACTGTGGTTCAATCGGTAATTTCCTAGGACGACCCCTTCTCCGTGTTACCGTCGGTACCGACGGTATGACCGTTGGTCCTGCCTTCGGTACCTTCGGTAGCTTAGGGTCGGTTGGTGCTGTCACTGGACCAGTGCCAGCACCGAGGGAATCTTCACCGTCATCTATATATGGTACCCCATACCAAGGTCTGAGTCTAGCCACATGTGATTTAGTTAGAGTCCCTTTTTGCAAACGTATTACTACAGTAGTTTCACTCACCACCATAGTAACCGTATTCGGACCATCCCAGGAGTACAGAGTCTTTACTTTGGAAATAGGCGTGCTAAACCTCGCGACCTTATCCCCCACCTTAAATTGGCGGAGTTTAAGGCCCGTGTCATAGCCCACCTTCTGCAAAGTAGCAGATTTTTCAGAAGCAGAAGTTGTCCCTTACTTCTCCATAGGACTCGCGTAATGATTGGCGCAATGACTCAACAAACATTACTGTGCAGGGTTGCTCGAGCTGGTGTCCCTGCACGCCATAGACCATGTCACTAGGCATGACTATGTCTTCACCCATTACGAGCATATTAGGCGTACAGCCCGTCGACGCATGTTCGGTAGCATTGTAAGCATGGGAGATATAGCGAGCGTGCTCATCCCAATCATCCCGGTGCTCATTAACCATTGTCATGAGACATTGGATCAACGTCAGATTGAAACGTTCCACCATACCGTCCGATTGTGGTCGATAGGGGTTCCTATGCGTCTTGCAGATGTGTATTTTACTACACAGCTCTGCCAACAGTCGAGATTCAAACTCGCGACCCTGGTCGGAGTGAAGCATTAAAGGACCTCCCCACGTGAGGATCCAATTCTCGAAAAGTGCTTCTGTGCAGGTAACAGCTGTATGATTTACCAACGGATATACTTGGACATACTTGGTATAGTAGTCCTGTACCACCATCATACAGGTATTCCCACGGGGGGTCGTGTTGAAACCACTAATGATATCAACAGCGATCCGGGCAAACCGAACACCGAATAGCTCTTGACTTAGAGGTAGCTTACCCATGCCAGGTCCAGGCTTTGATTAACAGCATTGGGGACATTGCTTCACCCAACGCCGTATGTCCAAAGTCATACCAGGCCAGTAATATCTACTCTTAATCTTTGCCTCAATTCGTTGTCTGCCAAAGTGTGCTGAAGTTCGGTGGCCATGACAGTAATTGAGCAACTGTAGTCTGAGTGACAAAGGCACCACAGACTGAGCTGTTCTTTTCCTGCCAGGTTGCACCCTCCAGCGGCACAATACACTGTTCCGTATAAAAAGATTATCCCACTGCGCTAACAGTTGTCTAACTTCTTTACATTCCAGTGAAAGTGTGGGGCGAACAGGCTTGGACAGACCCAGCAACTTCAAGGAGTACACCCTCGAAATAGCCGGATCTGCAAGCTGCTCATCCTTCAAGTGATTTAACGTCCAGTTAGGAACTTTCGCACCCACAGACGCAATCACTGCATTGTGAGACCCACAGTCTCGGCAGTCTACACGGT
Organism: Harmothoe impar; assembly: GCA_947462335.1. NCBI lineage: Eukaryota > Metazoa > Annelida > Polychaeta > Phyllodocida > Polynoidae > Harmothoe > Harmothoe impar. Next base: position 68,418,315 of record OX381719.1, on the reverse strand, counting down.
GACAGTTCCGGATAGGATAGCGGGACAGGCTGTCCGCATTCACATGATCTACTCCACTCCTGTGTATGATATGCTCATTCGTCATGCCAAACTCAGAGAGGTGGTTCAACCATCTACCCATCATCCCCTCAGCGTCCTTGAAGTTCAGGAGCCACTGAAGAGATGAATGATCCGTCCGTACGAGATAATTTCCACCATATAGGAAATGTCTGTACTTTTTTGTGTAAACCACCACTGCCAAGAGTTCACGCTTGGTTGTGCAGTAGTTACGTTGTGTTTTGCTTAAACTGTTGGACGAAAATGCCAGCGGCACTTCTCGCCCATCCTGGATCTGCGACAAGGCAGCACCAATACTTGTATTAGAAGCATCAGTGTCCAAGATGAACTTACCAACAGGTGCAGGGTAGTGCAAAACAGGTGTTTCTAAGAAGAGTCTCTTTAACTCACTGAAAGACTGTTCTGCGGCTGGAGACCAGACTATCTTAGCCTTAGCCTTCTTCTCTCCAATCATCAGCTCTTGTAAGGGAGCTGCGACTCTCGAGAATCCCGGTATAAAATCTCTGTAGTATGAACAAAACCCAATGAAAGAGCGTATCTCCTTCGTGTCCATCGGACGAGGCCAGTTCTGTACCACTTCGATCTTATTAGGATCAGCCATGATGCCATGTTCAGAAACAATTCTACCTAGGTATTCCACTGATTTCCTAAAAAGCTTGCACTTTGAAGGTTTCAATTTCAGACCGTATGACAAAATTCGTTTCAGCACAGCTTGGAGGTTCTGTAGAGTTTCCTCCACAGAACCCCCGAAGACGATGATGTCGTCCAAATATACTAGGCACTTTTTCCAAAGTAAACCCCGTAACATGGTCTCCATCATTGCCTCAAAGGTTGCCGGGGCATTGCATAGCCCAAATGGCATGACGTTGAACTCAAATAGTCCCATATGGGTAGAAAATGTGGTTTTTTCTCGGTCCCGGGGGTCCATGCCGATCTGCCAATAACCAGATTGTAAATCCAGTGTACAGAACCATTTCGCCCCACCCAGAGATTCCACACATTCATCTATCCGAGGTAGAGGATATGCATTCTTCCTAGTGAGTCCGTTCAACTTCCTATAGTCGATGCAAAATCGACAGGAACCGTCCTTTTTGGTGACCATCACCACAGGACTTGACCATGGACTTTCACTAGGTTGAATCACATCTTCATCCAACATCTTTTCTACCTCAGCCTCCATAGCACTTTTTTTAGCCATGGGTAACCGACGGTAGGGGATTCTACTGGGAAGCGCGTCTCCAGTATCAACCCGGTGTTGTACCGTATTGGTACGCCCTAGAGGATCTCCTGGTTGCGCAAAGGCGTCAGATAACTCCGACAGCTCATGTGCCACCATTTCGCTCTCTAGGGTTGTGAGGTGTGACTCACACAACAGGGACCTTAGATGTTTCGGTAGGTTGGATTTAGCTAGAGCCTCTTCGTGGGAAGAGTCTCCCGCCACCACACCTACTTCCACAAAGTCCGTAGTCAATGAGTCCACCCCATATGCTCGCGTAGTGTTACCAATAGGCGTCCCTTTTCGTAGAGTGATTTCTCTACTACTCGAGTTACAGATTGGTATCACCCCCCAACGAGCGTTGGCCAGGTAAGTATGATAGCCAGCAAGACCTAGCTCAGAGATAAGATCTTCTGGTTCAAACATTCCCGGCCTTTTGGCCTGCACTCCCACGCAGCTGACTAGGACATCTGATACATGTCCTGCTGCCAACTTTGTGTCCTGTGCCACTGACGCCACAGAAGAACCATTCCTTAAAACGCACTGTACAGATTGTTTATAAGGATGCTTAATCTGAAGTCGGCCTGTTGCGGTGTTCATTGTTACCCCGTAAAGAGCAGCAAAGTCCATCCCCAGGATGCCATCATCAGTGATGTCGGTGATGGTTGGACATATCCAGTATGTCTTGCCATCTACCAACATAGGTTTTACAGTTCTGCCATAAGTCTGCATACTATCTCCCGTAGCAGTCCGAGCCTTTACTCCCAGTAGCGGAGCATCGGGCTGGTTGCAAAGACGGGCCATGAATTTACGATCGACCAAGGTGTGTGATGCACCTGTGTCGACCAAAAATTCACCACGCGTCCCGGAAATAACCAGACTCAGGTACCAACGCTGTCCCCGTAAAGGGACACACTCAGAGGTCAGCATCGGGCTTCCCCCTCCATCCATAGCAACCCCTTTTGTCAGGAGATAATCCCAACATGGGTCGCTCGGGGAGTCTTGAATCACACTGCTCTGGGCAATTGATTCTAACCAAGACTCCTCTAAGCCAGCGACTACAGAATCCTCAGGCAGGCCCGTATCCAGAGTTTCCTGTGGGGGGGGACCTTGACCATGAAAGTGGATTTGAGAATCTGGATGATCGCAAGCGAAGTCGCAAGCGAAGCGCAGCGAAGTCGCAAGCGAAGCGCAGCGAAGTCGCAAGCGAAGCGCAGCGAAGTCGCAAGCGAAGCGCAGCGAAGTCGCAAGCGAAGCGCAGCGAAGTCGCAAGCGAAGCGCAGCGACCTCCCTAGGACCTCGCCCCCAGGAAATTTTTGAAATCAAGAAGCCAAATGGTGCATTCTGGTGGATTCTGAGTGGCTTCTGAGGGCCGAGAGTTTTAGCCTCTCTACCCGGTATTTTCTGACCCTCAGGACAGAAAAGATTCGTGGAAAGGGAGTCCAACGATCTCCTGGGGCTAATATCAAAGGGTCCCGGGATTGGAGATTGCTCTCCATCCTCTCCTCTGGTAAAAGCTTCCACAATAGGATCACCTATTGCTCCTTGGGAGAGGTTGTCACCGGGCACCTCCAAGGCTGCCCGGCTCTCCCCCCTATTTGATTTGCCCGTGAAGAACCGTACATTTTGTACGGCCTCCTCACGTTCCTCAGCAGGGGTTTAGTCCTGCCCCTGAACGAGCTGACAAAATCGTATAGGTAATCCATATACTATAAGCCTATTTAATACCTTATCAATGGTTGGTTCGATCAAGTGGTCACGGCACCAATGTAGTTGGTCTCTTACTACGTATGTAACACTTGAGTACAAAAACCAGACAAGGTAAATTAGACTTTAATATACGGCGACTTTATTATAAAGGAAACTCTTGTGTATTATAGTACAAGTATAACCAGCGGATATACAAGATCAAAACAGATATATAATACAGTGGGCAACCCTACAGCAGCACTACTTGTGCCCGTGAGCACAGGGTGGTCATGTCACCACAGTCCCAAACCTGACTGACTTCCAATGGAGAAGTAGCCACCTTATATACAGCGCTGCGTAGGCCACGTGACCGTACTAGCAGCGCCACCTGTTAGGTTTAGTTATGTAAAATGATTATGTAACAACTACCGATGGTAACCGAAGGTGGTACCGGTACACTACCGTATATAACCGAACTAGAGGAGTCGGTGTATGTAACGAACCGACGACACTAGTTAGATGAATAAAACAGTTATTTTACACAATAGAACCGTGTTGTTTTACATCATACAACATACAATAGATATACAACGATAACAGTTAGACTCATAGTCAACCCGTTACACTAGTATGAAAGAAATACTGCACTTTGTGCCGCTATTTAGACGCTGTGATATTGTCTGAAGGGGGGTAGTGTAGTGGGACGCCGCTGTACTATTTCTATAGAAAGTTTGGGTTATATTGAGTATGTGTGTTGCCGTGTATCCAGGCCGCACTCCTGTCTAGCCTACACCTGAGGATTGGTGGAGCGCGACCTGGTAATGTGCATTGAGCCGAGACCGCCACGTGTCACCCGACATATCCCGGGTACCGTGTCGGTCCGGATGCACCGGTGCATGGTTACCCGGAGTTCCTCGGGAACTCAAGTGTTTACGAGTAATGAAGAGAGTTACATAAGGATCAGTACATAAGACCTGGGGTTCTGCTAATCGAGGACCCAGTCTTGCTGTGCACTTCGGCCAGCCTGACTGCTCCACATCAGAGCTTCCCCGAACTCTGTTGTACCTTTTCGGCCTAGTCCTGTCGCTGCTTCCAACTTGGTCAGCCTGCGTCTCTCTCTGTTCTACCCTTTGGGAGAACTAGAGGAGATAGACGCATTGGTGGACAACTCCGGACACAGAACTCCCTCTGTGGAGTCTGGTCCAGATGGAGTTAACCAAGATGGAAGAGAGCCTTGGATCTCGGGAATTATGTACTAGACCGTGAGCGTATACCTCCTGTATGTTCATATGACCACTGGTGTTCAGAAGCATATTTGATTGTTACTATCCGTCTGTATGATTACGAGCCTTATGTCAGAATGAATAAAGTGTAATTTCTGAACAACCTATTTTCGAATCTGGAGTTTTTCATAGCCGATGCCTACTTTAGAATAGCCAACAGCTACAGTTTTTGGCATAATCATACATTGGGTGTCCCACTGGCATGGTTAGGTATCCCTATGGGTCCTATAGCATTGTATAGCTGGTTGGATGGAAAAGTTGGATCGGTGTACTATACAGTTGAAATGGCACACATACATAAATCTGTTCCCATTTATCTAATATTTGCAATAAAGGAACCAGTGTAGATGCACAACTTCCTTTGCATTGAGCTGCATCATTTTCACATAAAATTTTCCCCATTCCTGTAGCATAAACACCTCAAAAAAATTAAAAATGTTTCCAATTAGATCAAGGTCCCAATGCAAGTAGTATATGAAGTATGAGCATTGCCGCAGGCAAAGTCTATTCACCTGATTAACTGGGAGAAACCTAGGATCTCATGCTTCAACACCATCCCTATGGGGCTGCCTTGTTACTAAGAGAGATACTACTAGTACATAAGTATAAGTGAGAAGTCTGGATCTCAACCTGGACACATGAAAAAGGGCCTAAAAATGACTATTTGATGAAGTCAGCCAGGGCAATAGTGCAATGATATATAAGGGTATGAATGCAAAATTATTCAGGACAAATCTTTGATATATAAGGGAATGAATGCAAATTTATCCAGGAAAAATTAGAATGATCTGCGGGGCTAGCTATTTTCTATCAGAAAAAGGGCCTCAAATTGACTATTTTATGAAGTCAGCCAAAGTGCGATAATATAGAAGCGAATGAATGCAAATTTATTCAGAACAAATCATAATGATTAATCCCTGTGGGGCTAGCTTCTGTCAATGGAAAAAAGGGCCTGATAATGATTATTAGAATGATTAGTCCCTGCTGGGCTAGCCTTTTTCTATGGAAGAAAAAGGGTTCAAAATGACTATTTTATGAAGTCAGCCGGGGCCAAAGTGTGATAACATATAAGGGAATGAACAGAAATTTGTCCAGGAAAAATTAGAATGATTAATTCATACAGGACTAGCTTCTTTCTATGGGAAAAAGGCCCCAAATTGACTATTTTATGAAGTCAGCCAGGGCCAAAGTGGGAGTTACTGTGAAGAAAATCTTGTTTTCTAACCAGTGATCACTACTACTAGTGACTCCATTTGTTAGCGACTTAAAGTGGGAGTTACTATAAGGGAAACCTTGTTTTCTAACCAGTGATCACTACTTCTAGTGACTCCACTTGTTAGCGACTTAAAGCGGGAGGTACTATAAGGGAAACCTTGTTTTCTAACCAGTGATCACCACTACTAGTGACTCCACTTGTTAATTAGCCACTTAAAGTTGGAGTTACTATAAGGGAAGCCTTGTTTTCTAACTAGTGATCACTACTAATAGCAACTCTACTTGTTAGCGACTTGTTTTCTTACTAGTGATCACTACCACTAGTGACTCCACTTGTTAGTGACTTAAAGTGGGAATTACTATAAGGGACAGGGGTACTTTTAGCTTGACCCTTAGTAGTGACTTCATTAGGGACTCCACCTGTTAGCGAATTAAAGTGGGAGTTACTATATAGGGATTATTGGAATAGAATCTAAAAACATCCAAGGGGAATAAAACCCTAGGTGAATGGGTTCCCTTAAGGGGAGCTATTAGAAAAACATGGGGCATGCCTTTTTTGGGGGAAAGAAGGTAAGTGACGCAGGATTATTCATATTAATGTAAGTAATAATGTAGACAATATTATATTATACAAGGTTAGAATAAATAGGTCGCTAGTAGGTGAAAAGGTTTAGGTCGCTAGTAGGGTATTTTTAACAGAATAAGCCTCATCTTTGTCTTGGCGAATAGTTAGAGGGAAGGGTATCTTTAACTGAATAACCGTCATCTTTGTATTGAAAAATAGTAAGAGGGAAGGGTATCTTTAACTGAATAAGCGTCATCTTTGTTTTGGCAAATAGTCCAAGGGAGGGGTATATTTAACAGAATAATGTTTTGGAAATTTTTGTCTTGCCCTAAAGAGGGGGAGCTCTATGCCAGATCCACCAATCAGGTGGCAGCTACCTTAGCTGCATGGCATTGATTAGAGGCGGCAGGCAGCTCTGACCAATCAGAGGCAACCTCTATGGTAACATAACAAATGTGAACCAATAGGGATACAGGTACCGAGTTTTAGGAGGTAGGGTGGAACAGCCAACCCCCTCCTTGGATCTGGCAGACAATTTGAGATTTATTCTGTGGTCGCGATTCAGTGAGAGCACATACGCAACGTTCAAAAAACACAATATTTAACAGAATAAGCCTAATTTTTGTCTTGGCAAAGAGTCATATCTGATAACAGATTAAGGGTAATATTAAAGAAAGGGAATAAAGGGAATATGACGCTTATTCAGTTAAAAATACCCCTCACTCTGGCTATTTGCCAAGACAAAGATGACGCTTAATCAGTTAAAGATACCCTTCCCTCTGACTATTTTCCAAGTCAAAGATGAGGCTTATTCAGTTTAAGATACCCTTCCCTCTGACTATTTGCCAAGACAAAGATGATGCTTATTCAGTTAAAGATACTCCTCTCTCAACAATTTATCTACTACTACCTTAAAAATAATCACCTTTTCAATTCCACCACATAACATTCTGGACACTTTTTCCATATACCCCTACTTTTCTTCAATCTTCAACCCTTTTCACGACTTGAATGATCATCTAGCGACTTAAAGAAGGAGAATGCCACAAATCAAAGTGATTAGCCCCTGCGGGGCTAGCTTCTTTCTATGGGAAAAAAGAGCCTCAAAATGAAGTCAGCCAAGGCCAAAGTGTGATGATATATAAGGGAATGAATACAAAATTAGTCAGGACAAATTAGAATGATTAGCCCCTGTGCTGCTAGCTTCTTTCTATGGGAATAAAGGCCTCAAAATGACTATTTTATGAAGTCAGCCGGGGCCAAATTGGCATTATATATGAGGGAATGAATGGATAATCATTTAGGAAAAATTAGAAGGATTATACCTTGCAGGGCTTCTTTCTATAGGAATAGAGGGCAAATCTATTCAAGTAAAAATTGTAGGCTAGCTCCTTTTCTTGCATTATTCTGTATCTTCTTCATTCCCTTTCATTGCTTCAGGATCAGCATTTTTAATCCGGACTAAAGTGTGATATGGCCTACATTTCTGCTCTCAGAATTGACAAATAGTTCATTGTCTCTGAAATAATTTGCAGCTTCAATCAATCAACTGAATCATTTAACCTGCTGTATTCAGTACAGTAACGGTATGAGAGAAGATGGCATCTATTCCCTCCTGAATAATCGGCATACCGTATTCGACGTAATAAGCGCCCTGGGCGCTTAAAAGATTATTTTAAGGGGAAAAATCAGCCTCAAATAATCATTCAAATAAGCGCCCCCCCATGGCTGTTATATACAGACCTCTGTGGCCTCTACAAGGCTTCTACACACCCCTATCACTTCACGCTTAGCTTGGCCTTAACACCTGCAAAGGTGTGAAGTGCTCCATGTTACACACAGGTATGAAAATCAGTAAAAAATCGGAGGAACACATTAAAAATCTGGGGGAAAATCTGAAAAAGGGGGGGGGCGCTTATTAGGGGGAGGGCGCTTATTACGTCAAATACGGTAATATATATCTGACTTTATAGGGTACATAAATAGGATAAATCAGCATTCATTCCCTACTGACTAAAGGGCTTATTGTACCTTCTTCAGTAGAGTAGAATATATGAGAAGTTAGCATTCATTATCTACTGAATAAAGGACATAACCTGCTTTATTCAGTACAGTAATGGTATAAGAGGAAATAGCATCTATTCCCTCCTGAATTAATGGGAAAATTGTGCTTTAATCAGTACCATAGAAGTGTGGGAGCATTCATCACTTGCTCACCATTGATTTTCTCATGGTGAGTCTCTCAGTTAATCAGGTGAATAGCACATTTAATGCATTGCCTACTACAAACCCACCTTTCCATATACTACTACCACCAGGAAAATCCCACAATTCTTATATATCGCAGTTAAAACATACCTATCAGATCCACGTCTAGAACATGTTGTGCATTCTGAACTATGAATTGAAGCATTCTATACTTAGTCCTGTACTTTAGTGCTGGTTCATGCAGCTGTTCCAGATACTCAGAACACAGTCCATATTTTACCTACCCCAGATGGGACACCCAAAGTATGATTATGCCCAGTTTTTATACCATATGGTCAGCTAGTTCTGAAAATACTCCTCACAGATGAAAGGAAACGTCTAATTCTCTCCCTATCTTGAAATTCGTTCTATAGGGGGTTATTGTAGACAGTTGGGGCTACATGCCGGTATCTTTAGATTTTTTCTGGGACACTTATAAATTTTTCAAAAATTTGTCTAAACTTTCTATATTTGCCCAGAAATGGAAAACACACCCAAGGGATGGTTTGGCCCTCCATGGCACCCTCTAGATGAAATCAGAAGGCCCTGTTTAGTCAAGAAAAGTCCACTTTTATCTAATTTATATGCACGATTTTTTAGCAATTATGAGATGAAGTTAAAATAACCCACAATTCTTTCATCAAAAACTTTTTATTGCAATAATATCCACAGAAATTCATTTAGCACTCTGGTTCTCTGTCAGTTAAACTGCTATTCCCTATCTGAGGCCTTAAGGTTCAATGCCAAAATCCTTTCTTGATTTTTTTCTTCTGGTATGAGATGGGAAAAGATTACACCAAACCCATTTTTTTCTTTATACTGATAAAGAGCTTATTCAGCTTGACGAGTATTCCATGACCAGTTTTTTTTAATAACAATCACAGGTCTCTATATTTAAACTAAAGGTGGGATAAATACCATTGAGTACTTAACATTACATGTATACAATAATAAATCAGAAAAGTATGAAAAAGTACACTTTGACATTTAAATTCAAAATACTGATATTTCAATTCAGTACCCAACTTGATTTAGACCACATTGTGAGCCTGAAGAAGTTAAGCACTAGGAGATGTCTTGAACTTTATCTTTTCCAAGATGATAGCCTAAATCACGGCCACTGGTCCACACTTCTCTTTTTCCATTGGACAAACTCAATTCAAATGTTTTCTTTCATCACAAATACTGATGGAATGCACCATTTGGAAACGGTCTATTGTACATTGGAAGTACATGAATATCATTGCTACTAAAAGTTCTTTCCTTCTGTTAAGTAACATAGGGACTTCTGTTCTACAATGTAGCTCCTGTATGAAGATATCTCGTACCTTTTTCTTTAGGCAAATTCTAAGCGCCTGGTTCTGGAGAACCTGAAAACGGTGAGTCCGATCTCTTCTTGCTGACTCAGCTAAGTAGCAACAGTAGTCGGCTACTGGGATAATTGTTTGCTTGTACACCATAATAGCAGCATTTTCATGTACATCATTTCTTAATCTGCCTAACTTGAAAACCCTATTTGCCATCTTTCAGACAGTATTATTTACATATTTTGATAGGTTTAGATCAGTTCTAAGCCCACTCCTAAGTATTGACAGTGGCCTACTTCACCAAGTTGAACATTATTTATACTCAGTGTAAGATCAGCTAGAGTTTTCCTTTGCCTAACAGAGGTAAACCACATGCCCTTTGATGTACCTCATACTGCAGGTAACGCTGGTGCCGAGTGTATCCACTCTGTAGGGTCCGCATGATGCATGGATGCAGCCCTGGTATGTTACTAGGCAGGGCTGCATTCATGCATCATGCCAGCAGAGGGCATAGCACATGAAAGCACCATGCGGTCCTTCAAGGATTAAGGCTTGTGCTGACTGTCCGCCTGGTCATTTCCTTCGATACACGGCTGGGAAATTTTAGTGCACGTTACATTAAATCATCTAGTGAAAATTCTTTTCCCTGTCAGAGACCTGTATCACTGTGCAACAAAAAAAACGGGGACAGACCTACCTGACTAGACTAATTTTGAGGTCACTGAATCCAAAAATGATGGTAAAAAATGTCAACATGTCAAGGGTAGCCGATCAACCATAGTAATGTTTAATGAGATTGGTCCTCCTAAATATGAATATTTTCAGGAAAAGTTATTTTTAAGACCAGATTGCAAGGGCCTAATGTCAATTTTGAGGGCACTACCCCCCCCCCCCCTTATTTTCTCCTCCAAATTTTACAATATCCTGAAACAACCTGGCAACTGTCATTCCTGAATGTAAATCATTAGGGGCCAGGTACTCACAATGACTTATCCAAACATGATGGTTAAAAAATGCCCCATAACTATGTCTCAGTTTCAAGATGTTCCAACCATGATTATTTGTCGGTCTACTACTATATATATGGTCCGACCAATATACAGCAGGGACAACATTCATAAAAAATTGTCAACTTTGTTTGCCTGGCAGAGATAACATGACTCTGAAGCATATTTATTGGTAATTAAGAGACCATAAAAACCAGGATTCTACACTGCTATGAATCTAAATTAGTGATATTTTAACAATATCAATTGAAAAAATACCTTAAAACATATAAATTCATTCTAAAGTGATATGGCATTTTTTTAAGCTACTAAGATCAGGATTGTGACCCGTTCTGATAAGAGGTACCTTCAGGGAAGCTATTATTGTTGTTTTTAGCCCCCACCGGCACTAGAATCCCAAAAAGAGTAATTAATAGACAGAAATTGCTCGGATAACCCTTTATGCAAAATACAATGATAGATCATTGGTGTTACATCTTTAGTATTAAAATTCTATATCTATGATGTGTTTTTTATAGACAGAAATGGTACAAAGGCCAGTTTCTGATTACCATGACAGCCATTGCCAGTCAAAATATTGCATATTGTCTCTAGTATTTTGAAAATGTCATCAATATCTCAAACCTCAAAACAGGCCTAGCAAATTCCTCTCAGAACCAATTATCTACTAAAAGGTATCCTTGTATGAGGATATTTGATCATAAAACCTAATTCTACATGAAACATTAGCCAGGTACATTGCTGGAATATGGTCTGAGGTGGTCCTGATGGGGAATACAATAGGAAGACAAAGCAACCTTTTTAAAGCACTAGTTATATGTTTCAAAGTGTTATTTTATACCTTTTTATTCACCAATAGTACTTATTTCCATAACAGATCAATAATATATTAATAATGTAACTAGTTAGAAATAAGTTTTACATGGAAAAAAGCATTTTCCTACTTTTTGATCAAATAGTGTATGTATAAGCTCTAAATGGTTATACAAAATAAGACCATATGAAAATCTGAAAACTGAGACTTAACACACCATTTTAAGTGCTATTTTTGAATTCCCTAGGTCAAAATACATAAGAATAATTGTGTCTGGTTCTGTTTCTTTTCAACTTTTGAAAATTTGTTGTACAGTGTTTTTGCCCATACTGCCCTCTCTGGTCCCCTGTGCTTTCTCCCACTATGGGGCAGAACATTACACTACACTATACAGACATGCCCCTACGGTATAGAGGGTTCTCTCACTACACTTCAGAGGGCAGCACCTTCCAACCCATGGTAAGCACACTTTGGCCCATTCTAGGGTTCAATGTCGCAATCCTTTTAGGAAGTTTTTCTTTTGGTATGAGATGGGAAAAGATTATACCAAACCCTTTTTTTTTCTTTATACTGATAAAGAGCTTATTCAGCTCAATCAGTATTCCATAACCAGTTTTTTAATAACAACCAGCGCCTTCGGCGACTGGGATTATTGGAAAATAATAAGTTTAGGGCCTACCCCCCCCCGACACCCCCCCCCCCCCGTCCCTGCTACCTAGCCATGCCCCTTCTAGGTACGTAAGACCTGCAATACAGTGCGCGGGAAACGCAGGGCACACAGTCATCGTACAGGACAGCGTTCGTCTGACCCAGATAGCTGCCATGGTTCCTTGACTACTGTGTGAGTTGCACTCTCCCAAGTGGTATATAATGTATCGGAACGGGACTATGCTTAAGTACTGTTTATTACTCAATCGACATGCAGCCAATCAGAGGCCTCCATTTGGTCACGTGACCGGAAGTGACCTACTTAGGGGATTAGTGGTGACGTCACGTGACCTAGTTAGCCAATCAGAGGCCGCCATTTGGTCACGTGACCGGAAGTGACGTCATATGACCTACTTATGGACCGGAAGTGACGTCATATGACCTACTTAGGGGACCGGAAGTGACGTCATATGACCTAATTTAGGATCACGTGACCGGAAGTGACCTGATGAGTCACGTGACCGGAAGTGACGTCACATGACCTAATGGACAACCGGAAGTGAGTGACCTCATTGAGGATCACGTGACCGGAAGTGACCTGATTGATCACGTGACCGGAAGAAGAAGTGACGTCACGCGACTTAATGAAGAGATGAGCGTCTTTAAGGGGTCACGCGCTTTAAAATGTGATATATATTTTTTTTGGAGGAGGAGGAGGAGGCGAGTCTCTTATTTTTTTTGGTAAACCAATAAAAAACACAACAATATAAGTTTGTTTTTTCATTTTTATTTTTTTATGAGCGACTGGAAGTGACTTATTGAACTAGGTAGAAGTGTTCTTTAGAGTGTATAAGGGGGGAGGGGAGGGGAGGGGGGGGAGGGGGGCCCCTTTAAGATGCATGGGGAGGGGGGCGCTTTTAGGATGCATGGGGCGGGTGGGGGGGAGGGGAGGGGAGGGGAGGGGGGGGAGGGGGGAGGGGGGCACTCTAGGGGGGTGGGGGGGGGCACTCTAAGGGGCGTTTGTCTCTTTTAAGAAAAAAAGAAAGAAAAGAATTTAATCGAGAGACACACTTCTTCCTCTCGAGAGGAAGAAGTGTGTCACTTAATTTTTTTGTTTATCACATGCCTTGATGAGGCGATCAGCCGCGACCGGAGGAAGTGACACTTTAAGAGGACACGCGACTTAATTGTTATAATATTTTTTTTACTTACTAATAAAGAAGACGTATGAAAATAAAACACAACAATTCACATGTCCGTTGTTCTCGTTGTTTCTTGCTTGATAAAGTCAAGTAATATCGCGATGCCGAGGTCAAACTTTCCCATGTCCTCAGTCAACACTCGAAGGAGTTCAAAAGGTGTACTGCCGGCACCGTCAGCTTCAGCTTGCCACATTTTCAACACTCGGAAGGCCCACTCAGCGGGACTTCCTCCGTATTCGCATTCTTCAGCGATCTTATCTAACCTCTCAGGCGACAATTTTAAATGTCCCCCCACCTCTTTACACCTGCTACCTAGGCGTCTGCCGAGGGCGCCCAAGTGCTTATGCATCGCGTGCGAGTCGGGGTTCTCGAAATCCAACCCCTGCCTGTGGAGAAGGGTCATCCACTGAGCCAACAGTTCCACTCGTCTAATGCGGGTGAAGACGCGGCCGAGCTCTCCCCATCTATGACGATGCGGGGTTTCACCCCACCAGACTCGGAACATCGCCGTACACAGCTCCTCCGGTGTCTTGACACTGCGCTCTACTAGAGCATCCATACGGGCGGCGGTAACTTTTAAGCTACTGCCCAACTCTCTCCAAGATCCGCTCAACTCTTTACCTAGTTGACGAAGCAAGGCGTCGCTATATGCTAAGCGCCGCTGTCCTACCTCTCTATTCTCCCCATCGGTCTGCACCGCGCGTCTCACGTCGTCAAGCCGCATTAACTTTTCAGGTGGACAAGGGGGTGAAGGCGAGCTTGAAAGTGGAATAGCTTGAGCCATCTCGTCTCGTCTTGGCGGCGGCGGCGGCGGCGGCGGCGGCGGCGGCGGCGGTGGTGGTGGTAGTAGACGTTACTGTGGTCAGAGGCGATATGGTTTTTTTCCAACAGAAATCAGAGCTTTTATACAGAGGGAGTTTAATCCTATTTCCAACAGCACCCAAGCTGTCTAGCGACCTGTCCGCATGACGCTTTTCAGCCGCTCCGCTCCTTAAGAGCTTCTTAAGAGCTTAGATGACGAGGAGTATGTCATCGCTATCGGTGGAGACCAGCTGAAAATGGTGTTTTTTCCTCATCCATAGCCTTACCTCCTACCCCCTACCTGAGGACAACTCTCTCTCCCTCTGACATTCATTGTAACAAACGTCAGAGGTCAGGTGAAAATCGGTTTTTTTCATGCACAGCCTTAGTCAGCTGTCACCCCTATTGAACTAGCCGGCCGCCGCCGGCCGGCCCGGTCTACTCACCACGGCAGGAGGAGCGGTGAAGTCGCTCACCACATGCACACGACTCTACTCACAGACAGACACGCTCGTCTTAGGGGGTCCTGCTTCACGCCACACGCCTCCTGTAGTTTTTTTGTATACACACTCTAAGCTCATGACCGTTAATCCTTTATACAGCTAATGCGCGTTGAATTGCTGAACAGGGTGGTAAGTAGCTTAGCTCATGACAGTCGATCTCTCAAAAGGGGGGAAAGGGATCCAGCTGAAAACGTCATGCATTATGTCTTTTGTTTCTCTTTGTGAATGGCCGCCGGTCAGCCGGCGGCAGCAACCACTTAATCCTTTATACAGCTAATGCGCGTTGAGTTGCTGAACAGGGTGGTAAGTAGCTTAGCTCATGACAGTCGATCTCTCAAAAGGGGGGAAAGGGATCCAGCTGAAAACGTCATGCATTATGTCTTTTGTTTCTCTTTGTGAATGGCCGCCGGTCAGCCGGCGGCAGCTGAACAGGGCAGTAAGTAGCTTAGCTCTAGAAGCGAGAAGGCGTATATAAGGGGACTGGAAACCCCCATTCACTCACTCAGTCTTTTGCCGCTCTCTACAGTCACCACCATGAGCAAAAGACAACACCTAGCGCCGTCCAAGGATCTAAGCAAGTTCAAGAACAAGAAGACTACGCGGAACAGCGCTCGTTTAGCGTCAGTGCCTCCTCTTGCTACTGAAGATGAGACTACCGCCGCAACCGCTTGGTCTTATCACCCTCCCGCTGTAGCGAGCGCTCGCAGCAGTAGTAGTAGTAGTAGTAGCGGTAGTAGTAGTAGTAGTAGTAGTAGTAGTAGTAGTAGTGGTAGTAGTAGCAGTACTACTGGTAGTAGTCGTCGTGCTAGCGACGTTGTTACACTCGCGACGGTACACGTTGCTGCTAAGCGCGCTGCCGCTGCTACTGCTGCCCCGCCTGCTGCTGCTGCTGCTGCTCCTCGTGCTGCTGCTGCTGGTGCTGGTGATCCTCGTGCTGCTGGTGCTCTTCGTGCTGCTGCTGCTGCTGCTGCGCCTGCTACTGCTGCGCCTGCTACTGCTGCGCCTGCTACTGCTGCGCCTGCTACTGCTGCGCCTGCTACTGCTGCGCCTGCTGAGGCTGCTGCGCCTGCTACTGTTGCGCCTGCTGCTGCTGCTGCTGCTGCTGCTGCTGCTGCTGCTGCACCTGCTGCTACCGCTACTACTACTGACGACAACACTCCTGGCACAGCGCAGTACTGGCAACCGGGTTTTTACCTCCCCACTACTGTTGCTGATCTTGATGACCTGCCGCACGTTGCACAGCCCCTCTCCACCACTACATCAACCGACGCCATCGACGCCGCTCGCGCTGAGACTTACAGCTATTCGGACACTCAGCCCCTAAACCAAGAAGAAGAGGAGGAGGAGGAGGAGCAGCAGCAACAGGGTGAGACAGAGAACGACGCTGACGACGAGGCGTACGACGAACCCGAAGGGCAACGGGTGAACGGTACGTATTTTCGTCTCCCCTCTTCCACTACTTTCGACCTCACTTCCACTGGTAGCGCGTCCGGTCCGTGCCGACTGCCCTCACCGCCACCTTACGAGGGCGGCGGCGCTTCATCTTCTACCGCTACACTCAGCACCGACGGCGTGTGGCTGCTCTGTTCCAACAACGAGTCGTCGGATACCAGCGCTGACGCTGCTCCTGTTATTGGTTCTGCTGCTGATTCAGCTCACGCTGATGGTGTTACTCTTCTTGCGGGTCTGAAACGTTCTAAGGCGGGTTCCAGAACAACGAGGCCTACTAAGAAGAGAAAAATACAAGAAAAAGAAGAAGATGGACGAGAAGAAGCAGAGAAAACCCCCCGTCCTCTCGGGTTAGAGTTCTGCTTAGACGGGACTTTGACGCTGGAGATCTGGGAGGACGAAGCTAGACTGTCTAGGAGGCCGCGCTACAAAAAAGACGGCCAGGTGAAAGAGGTATCTCTGACCAGAAGCAAGCGAGTGCACTTCACTGCCGACGCGCTGCGCGAGCTAATAGCGCGCATCGCCGAGATCCGCGCAGTGGTGCGCATGAGGAGGGCGAAGTGTACGCAGCTGTGAGCTACTACAGCGGTAAGAACCTCATCCACGTGCGCAAGTACGAAGGTCCTGACAAAAAACCCACACAGCAGGGGGTGACGCTGTCCGCCAGAGCGCTCAAAGAGTTGGATGACAAAACAGAGATTATTCTCAAATTTCTCGGTATAGATTTGGAATGAGAGACGCTCAACGCTCACGCGCGCACACACACAGTGTTTGACGTACGCTGTATGAGACAGACAGACGGATACACAGACAGTAGACAGATAGATAGATAGATAGATAGATAGATAGATAGATAGATAGACAGATAGATTGATAGATAGATAGATAGACGGCTAAGTAGTTGGGAAAAAACTTTTTTTAATTGGTAACGAAGTGAAAAAACAAAAAAAACAAAAAAAAACATGACGCAGTACGTCTGCGAAAAGTGTTTCAAAATTTTTAAAAGACCGTACAATCATGAGAGACACGTAGAAAAATGAAGAACAATACCTAAGTTTTGCCCTCTATGCGGCGAAGGCGATTGCCGAAAGATCACCTGTCGACGCGAATCTCTGGACGGGGTGACTATCCCTCCGCGCATATGTGCTGTACCGAACGGTGAGGAAACGTTCACGGCGAATTGGCCTGCAATACAAACGGGCGTCAGGATGCACGGGACTCGCGTGAGTGTAACAAACTTCAGGCTACCAACCGGCAAGTTGAGTGACGCTGTAGATACTATGCGTCGCATTCACTTCACACAAAGATTCAGATACAAAGTGGGTTTCTCGGTAGGCTTACTCTTACAACACAGAGAAGACAAGAGCAAACTGCGCTACTTTCACGCCTCCCAGAACAACGCAACTCTCATACAACCGCTCCCTACTATAACTAATTCAGAAACTTTGGAAGAGCTCCTCTCAAACATGGAAAACACCGTCGCTTGCGAGGAAGTACGGAAACTTTGCGACGCTGACACCAAGTGGCACATTCTTTTTCCTACCAATTTGAACATTTGCGTTTACATGGGACCGGGGGAATTTCCCATAGGCGGTAGGATCACTCAGGCCGGTCGAGTTGGAAAGAGAAGCGGCGTGTTAGATTTTCCCAACAAGGACAACCTCTGCGTCTTCCGCTGCATTTCCTTTCACTTATACAACACCAGCAAGCGCGCTTCAGATTTGTTACGTCAGTTCTGTCCCGCTGCCACACCTGAAACCTTTCCGGGTTTGAACATCCGCGACGTACCCGCGTTAGAGAACTTGTTTGACGTACAAATAGCGGTTTACACCGCATCGCGTCAGGTGCCGGGGCGGAAGTTGAGAAGACGCGTTACTCTGATCAGACCGCCTTCCAGAACTCTGGCCGCCCGAGGTAAAGTCAACCTACACCTGACGGCGAAAGGCGGTTTACACGTCTCTCTGGTCACGGACTTCAACGCGTACGCGGGCATATACGAATGTTGCAAGTGTAAGGCGGCGTTCACCACCGAGTTCTTGCTGAAGAGACACAGGAACCAGCTTTCCTCTTGCCGACAAGTCAAGTTGCGCTACGTAGGTGGCATCTACCAAAATTCGAGAACGATTTTCGAAGCGCTAGCAGACTTCTCCATTTTTCCTCCCGACGGACATTCCGGAATCTACCCTTACAAGATCACCTTCGATTTCGAGGCTTTCTTCAGACCGTGCAGAGAACCGTCGACGGAACACGTGTCCCTGCTGTGGGATCACGTCCCTTTGTCGGCTAGCGTCGCATCCGACTTTCCGGGGTGGGAGGGGCCAGTCTGCTTCGTCAGAGAATCCGACGCAGATTCCGACCCCTTGTTGGACCGAGTTTTAAATCACATAAACGAGAACGCCAAAGTCATCGGGGAAGCTGTGCTAGAACTTTACCGACCGACGTTAGCGAAGTTAGATGCGGCGATAGGTGAAGCTCTCCTGCTGGAGGAGGCGACATTCACCCCTTCTCCAGGCGGCTTCGCTGCGGCTCAGACCAGACACCCGTTAGTTCAACTGAAGAAGCGGCTTCTGAGATACATCCGTCAAGCTCCAGTCGTGGGCTTCAACTCGGGGCGTTACGACTTGAACCTGATCAAAATACGCCTTCACTCGTTCTTTGCCTCCGGAGACCGAAGAAACCAAGAATTCAGCGTCATAAAGAGAAGCAATCAATACTTGGCGGTTTACACACAGCACACGGTTTTCTTGGACGTAGTCAACTATTTGGCACCCGGTTACAACTACGCGAACTATTTGCGAGCTTTCACCAGAAACGAAGAGAAAGGTCACTTTCCTTACGAATGGATGACGTCTACCAGGAAACTGGGAAACAGAACACTGCCACCGAGATCGGCTTTTGACAGCGAACTGACGGGCGTCAAAATGTCCGAATCCGACTACACAGCATGTCAGAAAGTTTGGTCCGACGAGAAGATGCAAACTATGGGAGATTACTTGATCCACTACAACAACAAAGACGTCAAACCTTTCATAGAAGCTCTGAAAAATCACGCTAAATTTTTCCAAGATCGCGGCATTGACATGTTGAAAGACGGGGTTTCTCTCGCCGGTTTGACTTTACGGTTCCTCTTCCAAAACCTAGAAGACGCGTTCACAACGTTCCCCCAGTTCGACGCCGTCCTCCACGCTCTGATCAAAGAAAATCTAGTCGGCGGTCCTTCCATCATCTTCCATAGATTTCACGAGAAGGGCACCACGCGGATAAGGGAGCACAAGTACGGCGAAGAAGCAAGACCGTGCCAGCACATCCTAGGCCTAGACGCTAACTCTCTGTACTTGCACTGCATGAGCGAAGCGCACTGCACGGGCTATTACGCGGTGAGACGACCTGAGACCGAGTTCAAGCCCGAAATTAGGCAAAGAAACTCTCACAGCGCTTTGGAGTGGTTACGCTTCGTAGAGCACGACCGCGACGTGAAACTGCGCCACGCTTTCAACGGCGGCGAGATGGTTCTAGGCTGTCGAAGAATTCGCGTCGACGGGTTTCACGCGGCCTCTAATACGGTTTTCCAGTTTCACGGGTGTTGGTTCCACGCTCACGAATGCATACCGTCGCACCGATATCAGTGCGCTTCACTGAGGGAGGAGAGACGCGACAGAACGGCTAGAGTAAGCGCTTACTTGAAAGCGCTAGGTCACAAGCTGGCCGTCGTGTGGGAGTGCGAATGGAGAGAGATGAAGCGTCGAGATGAGCGGGTTAAGGCCTCCCAACAACACTGGAAGGTTGACGCTTTGAAAGTGTCTCGAAACGCAATGAGCGGGAGCGACATCCTTTCCGCTGTCAAAGACGGGAAAATGTTCGGTTTAGTTCAAGTGGACATCACTACGCCGCCTCACCTACGAGACTACTTCGAAGAAATGACCCCCGTTTTCAAGAACGTGTCCGTTTCAAAATCAGACATAGGACCTCACATGTCAGACTTTGCGCAGGAAGAAAAGCTGTTGAACACGCCTCAGAGATGTCTGATAGGGAGTTACCACGGAAAAAATATTCTCTTGGGAACGCCCCTTCTCAAGTGGTATTTAGAGCACGGTTTGATAGTCACCAAAGTGCAGCTGGTCGTAGAATACCTACCTAAACGCTCCTTTGCCGGTTTCACGGACGTAGTAACGGCGGCGCGAAGACGTGGCGACGTGAACGAGAACGAGAAAATTCTGTCAGACTGTTACAAGTTAATGGGAAACGCCACGTACGGTAAAACAATCTGCAACAAAGAAAAACACACGGCGGTGAGATACACTGACAGTCGGAAGTTCGAACTATTGGCCAATTCGTGGCGCTTCAAAAAGGCGTCCGAGTTGAGTTCTGATCTGTTTGAAGTCGAACTACAACCGAAAACAGTCAAGAACAACCTCCTTATTCAAATAGGGTTCATGGTATACCAGTACGCGAAGTTGAAAATGTTAGAGTTCACATACGACTTCTTGGATAGATTCGTCGATCGGCGCGATTATGCTCTTTGTCAAATGGACACCGACAGTCTTTACATGGCTCTCAGTGATGACACGTTGGATGACCTAGTCAAACCTCGCCTGAGAGAGACGTACTTCAGAGAGAAACGAAAGTGGATTCCGACAGCGGTGTGCGACGATCACTTAGAGCTTTTCGTGAAGACAAAAACGGAAAGAGTGCGAGAATGGTGTCCGCCGCCCGGCGGATGTTGTGAGAGACGTTACCTTCACGATCTGAGAACTTCGGGGCTTATGAAAGCGGAGTGGGAAGGTGACGGGATCCTAAGTCTCAACCCTAAGACTTACATTTGCTACGATCGAGTCAGCGGCACCGGTGAAAGAAAATCCAAAAAATGGAGTGCAAAAGGTGTACAGAAGAAACAAAACCCTAAAGAACCAGACGACTTCTTGGATGTTCTTCGCCAACGAAAAACTCTCCTTGCGGTAAATAGAAATTTCAAAGTGGTGCGAAACAAAATGGTCACCTACACCATAGAGAAAGACGGCGTCCGCTACTTGTATTATAAGCGTCGCGTGCATTCTGACGGTGTGACAACGAGTCCTTTAGAGATATGAAAAAAAAAAATAAGTGTGTTATTGATTGATTGAGTGCATCTTTTCAAAAATAGAGTGTTTATCAAGATTGAAAAAAAAAGAAATAAAAAAAATAAAATAAAATTATTGTTGTGTTTTTATTTTCATACGTCTTCTTTTATTAGTAAGTCGTGTGGCCTCTTAAAGTGTCACTCATGTGACGACGTCACTTCTAGTCACGTGCCTCATCAAGTCACTTCCTAAACAAAAAAATTAAGAGACACACTTCTTCCTCTCGAGAGGAAGAAGTGTGTCTCTCGATTAAATTCTTTTCTTTCTTTTTTTCTTAAAAGAGACAAACGCCCCTTAGAGTGCCCCCCCCCCCACCCCCCTAGAGTGCCCCCCTCCCCCCCTCCCCTCCCCTCCCCTCCCCCCCACCCGCCCCATGCATCCTAAAAGCGCCCCCCTCCCCATGCATCTTAAAGGGGCCCCCCTCCCCCCCTCCCCTCCCCCCTTATACACTCTAAAGAACACTTCTACCTAGTTCAATAAGTCACTTCTCATAAAAAAATAAAAATGAAAAAACAAACTTATATTGTTGTGTTTTTTATTGGTTTACCAAAAAAAATAAGAGACTCGCCTCCTCCTCCTCCTCCTCCAAAAAAAATATATATCACATTTTAAAGCGCGTGACCCCTTAAAGATGCTCATCTCTTCATTAAGTCGCGTGACGTCACTTCTTCTTCCGGTCACGTGATCAATCAGGTCACTTCCGGTCACGTGATCCTCAATGAGGTCACTCACTTCCGGTTGTCCATTAGGTCATGTGACGTCACTTCCGGTCACGTGACTCATCAGGTCACTTCCGGTCACGTGATCCTAAATTAGGTCATATGACGTCACTTCCGGTCCCCTAAGTAGGTCATATGACGTCACTTCCGGTCCCCTAAGTAGGTCATATGACGTCACTTCCGGTCACGTGACCAAATGGCGGCCTCTGATTGGCTAACTAGGTCACGTGACGTCACCACTAATCCCCTAAGTAGGTCACTTCCGTTCACGTGACCAAATGGAGGCCTCTGATTGGCTGCATGTCGATTGAGTAATAAACAGTACTTAAGCATAGTCCTGTTCCGATACATTATATACTACTCTCCCAGCAGAGGCATGCGGTAGGGGCCCGACTCGTAACTTTAGGGTTGCGTATCTCAAAGATCACAAACATTTTTAGGATTATATTTGAACTGGGGGTATAAAGGGAAATTTACCACGAGATTCAGTTGTATTTCGTGCCTATTTCTCTTTAATTACCTTATTTCAATGCCATTATAAACCCCAAAGCAATGGCGGACATCTGTAAAAAGTTCTGCTTATTGTTGCCAGGCATGCAATCTGTGCGAGAATATGTGTTTTATATATCGTTTTTCTTTTATATTCAATTGGATTATGAGAATTAATATGATAGGGAGAACTGCTGTTACATGTCAGCTCCTCTAAATATCGATTGAAGTAAAATGAAAGACAAAAACGAGTTACCTTTGAAAAAAAAACATATTTGCATGTAGCCTCTTTTGGTTTATCTGTTCCCGTCGAGCACCCAGGCCTAATTCAATAGGGTAGTTCGCTGGTTCAAAATAATGCCGTTTTATATATAGGGGAATCACAGGTCTCTATATCTAAACTAGAGGTGGGATAAATACCATAAGGTACTTAACGTTACATGTAAACGATAATGACTCAGAAAAGTATGGAAAAGTACACTTTGACATTTAAATTCAAAATACTGATATTTTCATTCAGCACCCAACTTGATTTAGACTACATTATGAGCCTGGATATGTTGAAGACTAGGTAATGTCTTGAATTTTATCTTTTCCAAGATGAAGTAACACAATTCTTCAGAGATTTCCACATCTGCATTTTATTTGTTAAAAATACAATTGGTAGCCTAAATCACGGCCACTGGTCTACACTTCCTCTTTTTTTATTGGACAAACTCAATTCAAATGTTTTCTTTCATCGCAAATACTCATGGAATGCACCATTGGAAACGGTCTATTGTACATTGGAAGTACATGAATATAGTAAAGTTTACCATCTTTATCATGATGACAACATATATATTGATGTCAAATAATTATATTGTGCCCCAAGAGCAGCAAATGATAGGAATATAGCACATCTGCTTTGGTCAATGCCGAATTTGGTGAAACAGAAGTATTGAAGATTGGCAATTTTTCATGAAATATTTTTAAATAATAGCTCAGATATAATTATCTGTTAGTAGTAAACCTTGTCATTTGAAACGCTATACATGAACAATTGTATTATTAATTTAAAGCCACTTTAATTATGCTAGAATAAATTGAAATGCCCACTAGCCAAATAATGCGGCAAGCAAAGCGTAAGTCCATTATCAAGGACCAATTAGTGATACATAGAAACGTTTTGGCACCGTTCAATTTCTAGTCATAGCAAAACCAATTTGACATAAAAATAGCAAAAATACTCTGCACCATTTTCTGTATTAGCCCTGTAGGTAAATAGTTGTTTGTGTGAGTAGAATAGCACAGCGCTCCTGCTGCAGCCCTTTAGGTACCTTATACTGCGGGTAACACTAGTGCCGAGGATATCCACCCTGTAGGGTCCGCATGATGCATGGATGCAGCCCTGGTACGTTACTAGGCAGGGCTGCATTCATGCATCATGCCAGCAGAGGGCATAGCACATGAAAGCACCATGCGGTCCTTCAAGGATTAAGGCTTGTGCTGACTGTCCGCCTGGTCATTTATAATAATTTCCTTCGATACCCGTCTGGGAAATTTTAGTGCACGTCACATTAAATCATCTAGTGAAAATTCTTTCCCCTGTCAGAGACCTGTATCACTGTGCAACAACAAAAAAAACGGGGACAGACCTACCTGACTAGACTAATTTTGAGGTCACTGAATCCAAAAATGATGGTAAAAAATGTCAACATGTCAAGATTAGCCCATCAACTATTTAGTAATGTTTAATGAGATTGGTCTTCCTAAATATGAATATTTTCAGGAAAAGTTATTTTTAAGACCAGATTGCAAGGGCCTAATGTCAATTTTGAGGGCACTCCCCCCCCCCCCCCTTATTTTCTCCTCCAAATTTTACAATATCCTGAAACAACCTGGAAACTGTCATTCCTGAATGTAAATAATAAGGGGCCAGGTACTCACAATGACTTATCCAAAAATGATGGTTAAAAAATGCCCCATAACTATGTCTCAGTTTCAAGATATTCCAACCATGATTATTTGTCGGTCTACTACTATATATATGGTCCGACCAATATACAGCAGGGACAACACTCATAAAAAATTGTCAACTTTGTTTGCCTGGCAGAGATAACATGATTCTGTAGCACATTTAGTGGTAATTAGGAGACCATAAAAAACAGGATTCTACACGGCTATGAATCTAAATTAGTGATATTTTACCCATATCAATTGAAAAAATACCATAAAACATTTAAATACATTCTAAAGCGATATGGCATATTTTTTAAGCTACTAAGATCAGGATTGTGACCCGTTCTGATAAGAGGTACCTTCAGGGAAGCTATCATTACTGTTTTTAGCCCCCACTGGCACTAGAATCCCAAAAAGAGTAATTAATAGACAGAAAATTGCTCGGATAACCCTTTATGCAGAATACAATGATAGATCATTGGTGTTACATCTTTAGTATTAAAATTCTATATCTATGATGGTTTTAGACAGAAATGGCACAAAGGCCAGTTTCTGATTACCATGACAGCCATTGCCAGTCAAAATATTGCATATTGTCTCTAGTATTTTGAAAATGTCATCAATGTCTCCAACCTCAAAACAGGCCTTGCAAATTCCTCTCAGAACCAATTATCTACTAAAAGGTATCCTTGTTTGAGGATATTTGATCATAAAACCTGATTCTACATGAAACATTAGCCAGGTACATTGCTGGAATATGGTCTGAGGTGGTCCTGATGTGGAATACAAAGCGACCTTTTTAAAGCACTATTTACATGATTCTGTGTTAAAGTGTTATTTTAGACCTATTTATTCACCAATAGTACTTATTTCCGTAACAGATCAATAATATATCAATAATGTAACTAGTTAAAAATAAGTTTTACATGAAAAAAAGCATTTTCCTACTTTTTGATCAAATAGTGTATGTATAAGCTCTAACCGGTTATACAAAATAAGACCATATGAAAATCTGAAAACTGAGACTTACCACACAATTTTAAGTGCTATTTTTGAATTCCCCAGGTCAAAATACATAAGAAAAAGTGTGTCTGGTCCTGTTCTTTTTTTACTTTTGAAAATTTGTTGTACAGTGTATTTGCCCATACTGGGACCCTAGACTGCCCTCTCTG